>JAOUZG010026747.1:2848449-2867751 GCA_026289955.1 Argiope argentata
TTTAATCAACTAGAATCTTTGTGCACTGCCTCATTACTTCATTCAGTAAGATGGAAAAACTTTTAAAACCTGAAAGATCCGATACTGATTCTACATGTGCGGGAGCTGAAACGAGGTGGAAACACTGGAAAAGAACATTCGCTAATTTCCTTGCACAGGTAAACCCTGCTGCGGACGATAACAAACTTCAATTACTGTGTAACTATGACTCTAATGTTTTTCGGTTTATTATGGACTCAGAAAAATACTCTGACGCTATTGAATTACTCGATTCGTTATACATCGCCAAACGAAATGAAATTTTTGCCAGGCATTGCCCAGCATCTAGAGCTCAATAAACGGGGGAATCTGTCGACGAATATCTCCAGATATTGAAACAGATCAGCAAAGATTTTGAATTTAAAGCGGTGACGGCCGATCAAAATAGAAATGAGTATACAAGGGACGCTTTTATCCGAGGAATTAAGAGTTCGCGTATACGTGAAAGACTCTTGGAAAACACCGCCATTACATTAGAAAAAGCCTATGATCAGGCTAGATCACTTGAACTAGCTGAGCTACATTCCACATCTTATTCAAATTTGTTCAATTCGACTGCAGTTGCTGAGATCGAACACACTGAGGATAATTTAGAAGAAACCCCACGGACTTCAGCTATTCTAACAAACACCGAAAAATGCTTTTTTTTTTTGTGGAAACAAACGCCATCCAAGGAATTCTTGTCCAGCCAAAGAAGTTATCTGCAGAAAGTGTGGCAAGAAAGACATTACCTACGAGTGTGTAAATCAAGACAAACACGGCCAACTACAAATACTAGCCTCTACATTGCTTTTAGCTTCTGCTATAACAACACCACATTGTCTCCAGAAATCGATAACTTAAGTGTTAGTAAATGGAGTAAAATTAAATTCACTTATTGATACTGTCAGCTCTCTCACTTTCCTGAATGAACGTCATGTTAAAAAATGCAAAATTGTCGTAAAGCCATACTTTGGTAAAATAACCAAAGCTAACTCATCCTTAACTTCGGCTGTTACTGGACGTGGTTTACTTACCTTAAAGATGCAGGTTCATACATATTTTAATATTGAGGTGCTAATCATGAAAAATCTGTGTGCTGATTTTCTCATTGGGCATGATCTTCTAAAGAGACATTCTTCAATAAAAATTGAATTCCACGGTGACAGATCGCCCCTTAAAATATGCTCATTGGCTACTGCCTTAGTTCCACCTGCATCTTTATTTACAAATATTACACCAGATTGCAAACCCGTTATAACTAAATCAAGACGACATACAGATAAAGACAAAATATTCATTGCTAATGAAGTGGGAAAATTGCTCAAAGAAGCAGTGATTGAGCCTAGTAATTCATCATGGCGTGCCCAGGTTTTTGTAGTAAAGGGAGAAAATCCCAAGCCGAGAATGGTTGTTGATTATTCACAAACCCTTAACAAATTTACAATGCTAGACGCGAACCCTCTCCCAAGAATAGATGAATTCAGAAGGTATCTCAATATAAAGTATTTAGCACCATTGACCTCAAGAGTGCCTACCACCAAGTGCCCATTCTATAATCCGACAAACAGTATACAGTCTCTGAAGCCGCAGGAAAACTTTATTAATTCCGAATAGTCCCTTTTAGGGTCACTAATGGTGTCCCAGCTTTCCAGAGGAACATAGACGGCATAATCAAAGATGAAAAACTCGAAGGCACTTTTCCATATCTTGATGATGTAACTATTTGTGATCGTGATCAATCTGAATATGACCAAAATTTGAAGAGATTTTTGGATGTAGTGAAAAAATATAGCTTGACAATAAATCAGGATAAATGTAATTTCTCAACAAAACGTATAAAGTTATTAGGATATCTCATTGAAAATAAGATTATTAAACCTGATCCCGATAGGCTCGCACCACTGCTGAACTTACCTATACCAAATAACATGACAATCCTTGAAAGGACTTTAGGTATGTTCGCCCTCTATTGGCGTTGGATTCCCAGATTTTCAGAGAAAATTCAACCCCTTACGAAAGGAGCATTCCCTCTTTCTGAAGAGGCTAAGAACATATTCGATTCTCTCAAAAAAGACGTAGCAGAGGCTTCGTTCTCCGCGATTGAGGACAATATACCTTTTAGAGTTGAAACTGGTACTTCAGAATTCGCCATTGGGGCAATTCTCAGTGAAGCAGAACGTCCCATAGCTTTCTTTTCAAGAACACTTAATGCAGCTGAACAAAGGCACTCCTCAGTGGAGAAAGAAGCTTATGCAATTGTGGAGCCTTTGAGAAACTGGAGGCACTACCTGATCGGAAGACATTTTGAAGTCATCACTGATCAGAGATAAGTCAGTTTCATGTTTGACCAGCATCACTCCAGTAAAATAAAAAATGAAAAAATTATGAGATGACGACTCGAATCGGCTAACTTTAAATTTGATATAATTTACCGTCCAGGAAAACGTAACGCAACTGCGGACACAATGTCAAGAATTACAGCAGCAATATATCCCGAGACCGGAACAAATCTTAGAGAATTGCACGATGCTTTATGTCACCCTGGCATAACTCGGATATACCACTGGATTAGAGCTAAAAATTTACCCTATACATTAGATGGCACCAAGAGAGTAACTAATTCTTGCTCTTGTTGCAACGAATTAAAACCGCGTTTTTACAAGAATGAAGGGCATCTAATAAAAGCTACATCACCCCTTGAAAGGTTAAACATAGACTTCAAGGGGCCTCTACCTACCTCATCCAAGAATCGTTTCCTTTTGACAATAGTTGATGAATTCTCAAGATTCCCATTTGCATTCCCTTGTACAGATATTTCTGCTTCTACTGTTATAAAAGTATTGACGAATGTATTCTCCCTCTTCGGGACACCGGCATACATTCATTCAGATAGAGGAGCTTCGTTCATATCACATGAACTTAAAACATTTCTCAACTCACTGGGCGTTGCAACGAGTAGAACTACAGCTTACAACCCTAGAGGAAATGGACAAGTCGAGAGATACAATGGTATTGTATGGAAGACGGTACTTCTGGCCTTGAAATCAAAAGGTATGGAGACAGAACGATGGGAAAGAAGTCCTTCAGCCAGCATTTCACTTAATCAGATCACTGCTATGCACAGCTACAAATGCTACTCCTCATGAACGCATGTTCAATCATCCCAGGAGATCTTTTAATGGTCGTTCTTTGCCTGCATGGTTGACCCAACCAGGTCTGGTTCTAATGAAAAATCACGTGCAGCATATCAAATATGATCCTATCGTGCAGGAAGTGGAACTAATTGAAGCTAATCCAGACTATGCACATGTAAAGTTGTCTGATGGACGGGAATCAAGTGTTTCTGTTAGACATTTGGTGCCAAAAGGTAACTTAGCAGTAAAGCACCCCGGGTCAAACTTACACCCACCGCAAGCTGACTTTGGAGAACAGTCACCAAAACGTGCGCCGTGTCCTCCGAAGAACGTTACAGTTATTGAAGAAGAAAATCAAGATACAGCGGTACTGGAATTAAACTATTCTGGCCTTCCTACCGACGATTCTGGACAATATTTACTCCAAACGCTTCTTACTCCGGTCGAAAGAGAAGACCACCTGCATATCTTCGTGATTATGTTACTTATTGAATTGACTTTCGATTGTTAGGGAGGGGTGATTGTAGTGATATATATATATATATATATATATATATATATAAGTTTTATAATCTTTGTTATGGTAACACTTATTTATGTCACAGCTTTTGGCATCACTGCGTATTATTTAAGTCAATCGGTTGTTAGCGTTGCATTCTAGTTGTTAAATATTTGACTCTAATAATTTCAGATTACATTATGTATTTTGTAATTAACTGTCTATTTTTATAAGTTGTGTTTTCAAAACTGGCAACGTTGTTGTTGTTGTCATGGAGTTAGTGAAAGTGTTTTGCTTTCGTTTTTGAGTTTGGTTGAATGATTACAATTTTTCATATCATAAAAACGGCATTTATTGTCGGTAAAAGGAGTTTTTTATTTAGAGTATGAGTACGAAGATCATTTAAGCTATTAGAGTAAAAAGTTAGAGATGAATTTCTGAACATTTGGCGTCCGCGACAGGATTCTTTTCTGTAAGTACGATTCTTTTGCTTATTCAAAATGGATGATCCTAAGTCCAAACGATCTCAGTTCAGGAGATTGTTTACAAGAGCTTTAAATGATTTCGAGAAAAGTGAGAAAGATTTATCGCTAGATGAAAAAATTTCTAAACAAGTTAAAGAGAAAGCAAAACCTATGTTGCAGTTAGAAGAGGCTTATCGAGAAGAACTTTTTAAAACTGATTGCAATGAAACGGTAATAAATAGTGAGTTTGATGAATCAGAAAGCTATATTGGCAAATGGAGAATAGCAGAATCTAAGTTAATTTGTCTTTTAGCCGAAAAAGATAATAATTCTGTTATAAATGATAGTTTTGCTCAAAATGCTGTTCTTCGATATCCTAAGCTTAAACTCCCGACTTTTGATGGAAATATCAAAAATTGGTTAGGATTTTGGGGACAATTCAAAAAGATTGATTCCGATCCGAATTTGGATGATCATGACAAATTTGCTTATCTGTTACAATCTATGGAAAAAGGATCGTCCGCTGAAGAATTAATAAAAAGTTTTCCTCCCGGTGGTGAAAGCTATAGTAAAGCTTTACAACAGCTGGAATCCCGTTTTGGTAAAGAAGACCTTCTTATAGAGGTCTATTTTAGAGATCTCCTCTCCTTAGTGCTATTAAAAAATTCGTCGCAGAAGTTTTCCCTAAGAAAACTTTATGATAATTTGGAATCAAAGTTTAGAGCTTTAGAAGTGTTGGGTGTTGCACGCGATAAATATGCTACAATGCTATATCCTTTAGTCGAATCTTCATTGCCGGATGATACTCTAAGAGCATGGCAAAGATTCCGAACTATTAATCGCAGCAACAGAGAAATCGAAAGTAGTCAACAAGATGCTAAAAAAGAGTCAACCCATCGCATGGATTTAGATGGTTTACTTTCGTTCTTACTCGATGAGATTGAAGGAGAAGAGCGAGTAAGTATAGCTAATAAATGTTTTACTAAGTATGAAATTCCTAAGCACGGGAATACTAAGAATTTTGGTTTTAAAAACCGTAGAGAGTTTTCTCAAACATCTTCCGCTTCAACACTTATAGCAACATCAGATCTACATTCAAATGCATGTATTTTTTGTGCCGGAGTTCATGAATCTGGTGATTGCTTTAAAGCTAGAAAGATGCCATTCGATGAAAGGCAAAAGGCGGTTATGAATAGCAGAAGTTGTTTTTTGTGTTTAGATAGAATGCACGTAATAGCTAAATGCAGGAAGAAAACATCATGTGTAATTTGTGGGAAGAAACATCACATACTTTTATGCAGAAATGTCCCAGCTGCATCAAAATATTCAGATAGTGTTAAAATTAGAGAAGATGAAAGTAAAGATATAGTACCTCAACGAGATGAAACTCTCGCCAATTTGGCGAGAGCGCCAGATGTGTTACTACAAACTCTCATGGTTACTTTAAGAGGTCGAGATAAAAAATGCCAGACTCGTGCAATAATAGATTCTGCTTCACAAAGATCATATATCTTATAAAGTACTGCAAATGAGATGCAATTTGAGAGTAAGAGTAAAGAAAAATTGAACCATTCATTATTTGGTGGAACATGTACTGATAATATAAACCATGATGTTTTTACGGTGTTTTTATCCGAAGCCGATGGAACATATCATTGTAATTTTAAGGCTCTTGGCCAAGATGTCATGTGCAATAGTATACCACCAGTTGGTAAAGGTGTGTGGCTTAAGGAGCTCAGAGAGCACAAAATTTCTTACTGTGATAAAAGTGAAGGACCAATAGAAATTCTTATCGGCGTTGACGTTGCAGGCAAACTAATGACTGGAGGGTTTAAACTGCTTACATCGGGTCCTGCTGCCATAGAGACGAAACTTGGATGGACAGTTTTTGGTAAAAATGGTATGAAGGAGATCTCAGATAATACAACTCTGCTCGTCACATCCATGTTGAATAAAGAGATGTTGATTTCCGATCTATGGTCTTTAGATTCACTAGGAATTCTAGATCCCTCAGAGAAGAAAAATAAAATCGAACTTCAAGAAGAGGCAAGAGATTACTTTTTGTCAACTGTTAAAGTGGACGAAAAAGGTCGTTTTCAAGTCAGTTTGCCGTGGCTAGATAATCATCTGCCACTGGAGGATAACTATGACTTGGCAGTTAAAAGATTAGCTTCTACCGTAAGAAGACTGAGAGCTGATAAACTTTATGATGATTATGGAGAAGTTTTCAGTTGTTGGGAAAAGGAAGGTATCATAGAAGAAATACCAAAAAGTGAAATTAATTTCCCATGTCATTATCTACCACATAGGTGGTTAAAGAAAATAGCACCACACGAATCAGGCCGGTATTTGATGCATCGGCTAAACATAAAGGGTCACCTAGTCTTAATGATTGTCTAGAGAAAGGACTGAACCTTATAGAGTTGATTCCTTTAATTCTTCATAGATTTCGAAGGAATTGAATCGGAGTTTCAGCCGATATAAGAAAAGCATTTCTGCAAATAAGTCTCCACTCTAAGGATAAAGACTATCTAAGATTTTTATGGTATGGTAGTGATGGAGAACTGAAGCATCACAAACATTGCAGAGTAGTATTTCGGGTTACTAGTAGTCCCTTCTTGCTTGTTTCTGTGATTCATTACCTTCTACAATCGACTTTGAAAAAACTAAATGGAATACCAAAGTATGAAGTTGACATCATTGAGCAATTAAAGAAGAGTTTTTATGTAGACAACTGTTTAATAAGCGTAAAAAGTGAATTAGAACTGCAACTGTTCATTCAAGTTGCTTCAGATACTTTAGCTACAAGAAAGCTAGGATTATGTGGTTGGGAGTACAGTGATCCCACAGATAATTCATCAAGTACAACAAATGTTTTAGGAATAATTTGGAAACGAAGTAAAGATTTCCTTTGCTTAAATGTTTCTCATATCACTTTTGATCTTCCAAGAATACTTTCCAAAAGAGAGATTCTAGCCACTGTAGACAAAATATTTGATCCATTAGGAATAGCATGCCCTGTAACTCTTATCCCGAAACTTTTACTTCAGCACCTATGGAAGGAAAAGTTATCTTGGGATCAAGAAGTTGACTCAAATTCAAGTTACAGTTTTGTAAATGGTTGAATGGTTTGAAATGTCTGGAAAAATTAGTGATACCAAGATGGTTACACCTTGATCTTGAGGCTGAAAATGTCTCACTTCATTTCTTTTGCGATGCTAGTAAATTTGCATATTCCGCTTTTGCTTTTATCCGAGTGCAAACAAAAGATAATGTTCAAATCCATTTGCTGCAAGCTAAATCGAGAGTTGCTATCAGTGGGAGGAAAGAAACAACAATGAATCGGTTGGAACTTCTTGGAGCTACAATATGTGCACGTTTAGCATCCAGCATAGTGGATGAATTTGAAGCTGATGAAATTTATTTTTGGACAGATTCGTCTACTGTACTGGCTTGGATACAAAGAAATGAAGTATGGGATGTATTTGTTCACAACAGAATTAAAAAAATAAAGAAGTTGACTCGTATTGAATCTTGGAGGCACGTACCAGGAGCTTTGAACCCTGCAGATTTGCCCAGTAGAGGATGCTCTGCTTCTTATCTAATTGCGTCTAAGTGGTGGGAAGGCCCAGAATGGCTATATTTATCACCGGAAGAATGGCCAAAAGAAGATTTTAGTGCCGATGAAGAAGCAATAGCTCTGGAGAAGAAGAAAAAGATAATATCGTCCTTAATGAATCTTAATGCCAGTTTAGTTTCTACTAGATTTTCAAGTTATTGCAAGACAATCAGACTTGTAGCATGGATACGTCGCTTTATTTACAACTGCAAACACCAAATTAAGAAAAAGGATGAGCTTACTGTACCAGAGATAAATGAAGCTGAAATGCTCTTGGTTCATTTGATACAATCGGAGTCACTTCATGGAATAGAAGATAAACGGATCATAAGTCTTAATCCGTTCATTGATCATGGAATTATAAGAACCAAATCTGCAATATTTCAAAGAGATGATACGTCTGAGTTCAGAACACCAATTATCTGGTAAAACGTCTAATAATGGAAGAACATAAGTTAAAAGGATATGTTGGAGTTTCTCATGTCCTAAATTCTTTAAGAGAAAGATTTTGGATATTATCCGGAAGAAGAGTTGTTTCCTCAATTTTAAAAACTTGCATTACTTGCAAACGTTATTCAAATAAGAATATCAACCCACCAGCACCACCGCTTCCAAGAGATCGAGTACAGGATGCCTCAGTTTTTCAGATAATAGGCATAGATTATGCTGGACCTATATTTTTAAGAGATTGCAAAAAAGCATGAATTTGCCTATTTACTTGTGCGGTGTATCGCTGCGTTCATTTGGAACTGGTTACATTCTTAACCACAGATACCTTTCTCCAAGCATTTAATCGTTTTGTTTTTCTAGACGTGGGAAACCATCAATTGTTTATAGCGATAATGGAACCAATTTTCTTGGGGCATGTAATGTGCTTACTTCCATTGATTTCGATGAAATTTCAAAGAAAGGTGCCAACGAGAGTATTACATGGAAGTTCATCCCCCCGGGCGCCCCGTGGTGGGGTGGTTGGTGGGAAAGGCTCATAGGAATGATGAAGAGAATATTACGGAAAATTCTGGGACGAGCCTGTGTCACTTATGAGGAGATGAGCACAGTTTTGTGTCCTTGTGAAGCAATCCTGAATGATAGACCTTTAACAGTTGTATCTGCGTATTCAAGTCTTACTGCCTAAACTTCTGGAAATTTTTTAAGGGAAATTTCAAATACATCAGAACCAGCCCTGAAGTATGACTTCGATTCTAACTTCTATAAACGTCGATTACTTCATATTCAGAACATCTCTCAGGCTTTCAAGAAAAGATTTCGCCAAGAATATCTGGGAACTCTGAAAACTGCGAAGAAAAATTTTTCTGGAAATTATAAATTAAAAGAAGGGGGCATTGTTTTGATTGGAAGAGAAGACAAGAAGAGATTAAATTGGCCTCTTGGTAAAATCATACAGTTATTTCCAGGTAAAGATGGTGAAGGTCGACGAGTCAGACTTAAAGTGCAAAATGGAGAGGTCATAAGAGCAATACAAAATCTTTTTCCTTTGGAGTTACGGTCCACAGAAGAAAATCCGCCTGAATTCAATAAAGGTATTCAGTGCATGGATATTGCTGCACAGCCGATTGATGATGCACCTGTTATACCAGAAGGGAAGAACCAAAGTGTCATCAAATTTCCCACAACTACGAAATCAGGAAGGACAATTAGAATTCCTCATAGATTAGACTTGTGAGAACTTTTCCTGCTTTTCGATTATTTTACAATGTTCATACGAAATTTCACATTGCAAAGTGGGAGGATGTTAAATATTTGACTCTAATAATTTCAGATTACATTATGTATTTTGTAATTAACTGTCTATTTTTATTATGTATGTTTTTGCAAGTTGTGTTTTCAAAACTGGCAACGTTGTTGTTGTTGTCATGGAGTTAGTGAATGTGTTTTGCTTTCGTTTTTGAGTTTGGTTGAATGATTACAGTTTTTCATATAATAAAAACGGCATTTATTGTCGGTAAAAAGAGTTTTTTATTTAGAGTATGAGTACGAAGATCATTTAAGCTATTAGAGTAAAAAGTTAGAGATAAATTTCTGAACACTAGTTGATTAAAGCCTAGTTTTGGTTTTCAGAATGTTTGTTTTTATTACAAAAGGTATGTAAGTAACGCTCAACACATATTGCAATATATACTAATTAATAATTATAATGATTTATTTCTAAATGTATTAACTGTAATTCTCACAGTAAATTAAAATAAATAAAGAATTGTCTTTGGTGAAGCATGTGTGCATTACGCTTAAATGCACAAGCTTAGAAAAAGAAATGGCAAATAAATTATTATTTTCCTGAAGTAATTACCAGTAATTAACAAAAGAACACTTTAAATAAACATACAATAGCATATTAACAATAGATTATTTTTTTCAATTTGCGGTACATTAAGGGTCCAAAATGTTTTCTTGCCCCAGGGATCCTTAACAGAGGAGGCCGATTTTGAGAGAAATTAAAATGAGGGGATGTTTCGGTCAATATTCCGCCCATTCGTAAAATATTGTTTAAATAATTGTATGGCACATGTACCAATACACGACGGTTCCTCGTAGTGTTTAAAATGCCAAGTTGCCGGAATTCACTTAACACGAAACGCCCTACTATTGACTCTTAAGTGAGCTGAATGTAAAATGTCCAAATGTCGACTGCTCTTCAAAAAAAAAAAAAATGTCCAAATATGAAATAAAACCTGTATCCCCCCATGTACTAGAATTGCTTCGTAGACGAGAAAGAAAACATACATAACTTTTTGAAATCTAGCTATTCTTCTCTTTTTTGCCAATACAACACCAAACGGTGACTTTAGGTAAATGTATTGGAACTGGGTAGATAACATGAAGGATTTGTTAAGCTCAAATCCTGCAATTAATTGTAATGGCATCGCCATTTAGGTAAAAATGGCCCTCATCTGGCCACAAAATGTTCCACGGCCAATGGTCGTTCATTTCCATCCGTGAAAGGAATTCCAAAGCGAAAGATTCTCTAGTAGCAGTAACGTTACGTGTAAGTTTTCGAATATGTTTGATTTTCCATGAACAGAACTGCAGCAATTTATGCACGACTTAGTATATTGTACTTCGTGGTGCGTCCATTCGACTTGCAAAAGTACGTATTCTACACGCACTCTGTGTGCTTTCCATTACCACTTCTTACAATACTAATATAACAGCCTCAACAATTGTCCTTCACACAGGTGCAACAGATAAATTCATAGCTTCAATGTTCGCCATCATTTTCCTCAAATCTTGCAGTGTCCATTTGTACTCTGTATATTTTTCTAACTGTACCTTTGCAAAGCAAGCCGTTCATTGCTATACCATTCATAATAATATTTAATGATAAATGCACGGTCTTGCATGGTTCGATTCATTGTCGGTTCATAACAATGAGAACAAAGTCAAACAGGTTCACTTTCATCTGAAAAAACAAATGACGTGTAAAGCGGATCTGCATAAATCATTTGCTTTTTCTTGCAGTGAGCCAATTACAAGCCATTACGGTTTTGCATAACCTCACAAATAATTTCGTTTCAGAAACGATTAAAGACATTTTAAACCGATATCTTCATGTTTTATTTTTTTTAACAATTTTGCACACAGCGCCATTTCCCTTCGGTGGAAATATTTAAACTTTTATTTTGTTATTTTTTTTGCTGAAAGAAAATTCCCACGACATCTTTTAAACTATTACCAGATTTGATAGCAACAGGTCCAGTAATTTTCCTTTTATAGCCATTTCAAAGTGGAACTTATAAAAGCGTTATAAAAGCTCTACACAGGTTGATTAGTTTGGAAATAGTAGATTTGCAACTTTCCCCCCTTATTCTAAATTCTGCTTTTATCTTTTTTTGTTTTTTTGTAAAATAAAATTTGTTATCTACGTAAAGAAATACTTTCCAAATCCCCCTTTTAAAATATGCACTTATTTTGTAATATCAAAATTTGTCATCTACAAAAAGAAATGTTTTCCAAATTTGTACAACCATGTTAAATCTACAACACTCAATTTGGCAATTTTATGAAAGTAAGATCTTGAGATATTTTTTGAAATTTTACCTCAATGGCATAATGCATTAGGAACGGCGAAATGCCAGAGAACTACATCCAAGGTATTTCAATTACATAAATTCAAAGTTATCACTATCCTCCAGGACATAAAAAGGATGCCATTTTAAATATTTGTCACAGTCTTCATATTGTCTAACAGACCACAAAAGATATAGATGTTTCATTGAAAATTCTCAATACAAACCTCGAATGTTCCCAACAAGCTGCTGCTGAATATAGAGGCTGGAGCACTCAAACTCAGCTGAGAATTTCTCTCTTCTTCCTGGACATCATGTTCAAGTTGTTTTTCAAATAATGCTCTGATAAAAAAGATTTATACATGAATACACATCCTGCATAGGTAATTCAAAAATCTTAAAAAATACACTAACAATGAACACAACATGAAGAGATTCAAAGATAAAAAAAAGTAGAAATATAAAAGAAAACAAAGTTTTTAAAGGAATGGTATAAAATGTAAATTACGACCAAAAACAATTTACAAAACACATCTGAGTGAATTTAACTGATAGACTGAAGCATATATTAGAAATTAAGAGAAAAATTTTAACAAAAGTTCCAAAACCAAAAGTTTTAAATTTACCTCAGAAAAGACTGTAGCAGGTTCAACTTTTTATTATTAAAAAGACTGTAGCAGGTTCAATTTTTTTTTTATTACGGAAAAAAAATACCTTTTAATGGCAGACACAGATGTAAGTGTGCTGTCATAATCAAAACTCGTCCCATTTTTCCTTGTGGGGGCCTAAAGGGAGAAAAATGTCCTTTAGTGTGGAATTCTTTGCAGAGCAATCTCAATATATGAATAGTTGCTTCATAAAGAATTTTATAATCTTTTCTAATACAAAAATATTTTATATTTAAAAAATCGATCTGTGGAGCTCTTTTTTTTTACTGACAAGAGTGAATAACTCGTCTTTAAAAAAAAGTGTCGCTCTATGTAGGTGCAAAAACTTTCTTTTGGCAAGAAATAAGATAATGATCCGAAACATAAAACTTATCGATTGCGTTCTTGGCTCCTAAAGAATAGCCCACATGTCATGGACACTCCATCCTAGAGCCCCAATATAAAACCAATTGAAAAGTCATTGGAATACCTTAAGAAAAAAGTCCGAGAACACGCTGTTTCCAGTTAAGATGAATTGAAGAGTATTGTTGCAGGAATAGAAAAATATTAAGCCTAATTTTTTGAAAAATTGGTTCTATGCCTAAATGTCATCAAATGGTAATAAAAAACAAAAGCTGACACAAAAACTACTAATTCATTTGAAATATAAACTATTTTTTAAATATCTTGTTATCCGTCCGGCTATGGATTGTGCACTATTTTTTTTTATTTTATCTTTATTTATTTTGAAATAATTTTTGGTTAAAATTAATTAATTCATGATGTTTATTTTTTATTATTGAGATAAATATATAATTCATTTAGTTTAAAAATTGACATTGTAGGATGAATCATCTTTAGTTCAAAAATTGATTGTATAAGTATCTTTTTTATGTTCGAGTTAGGCTTAGAACAACTGTATACATTCAATTTTTTGAGAAAAGAATTAAAAATTAGAAAATGACGTTTTTTTTCCTATTAATGAATTATTCTACGATTTTCATAATTGATTTATTTTCAAGAAGTCACTAAATTCTAATGGCAGTACTTAACATAGCTATTGATTTATTATTTTACATTATTTAGTTATATTTTAATGTAATCATAATTTTACAACTGTATTCATTTAAATTTCGTTCAACTAAATTTTCAAAATCTCCTTAAAAAAATAAGATTAAGTTAAAAAAAAAATCTCCACTGTTCAAAACGTTTAAAAATATTGTAAGTCTTGCATAAAATAACAATATAAGCATTATTTATTTATTTATTTTTGCATAAAATAGACGAAAACTACAAATGCAAAATTTTCTTATTTTCTAACTTCGTAGAATAGAAATTTCGTTTGGCGTCGCAGACGAAGCTTTAGCGGCAACGAATTTGATTTGGCCTTCAATTTAATGCAAGACAAAGCGGGAAAGAAGGATCGACGTTCAGTGAGCGCGTTGTTTAGATGAGCAAGATGTCTCAAAGGAGTCATTTAACCGAATCAGAAGTTTGGAGAGTTGTCGGCCGGTTAAAGGTGGGGGAGCGGGGGCAACAGAAAGCAGAAGCTATCGGGGTTTCACAAAGCGTGATTTTCAGGATCTGGGATCGATGGCTCGGAGACACCGAAATATGAATACCACTCTTCGTCAACAACGCCTCCGCTTGGCTACTGGCACCACAGTTTCAATATAAACTGTCTGAAACCACCTTCACCCTGTAGATTTGTATGTTTGCTGGGCAATGGTATGCGTCACGTAAACAGCAAGTTGCGCCCGCAGAAAGTTGGAAATAGGGCCTGTGAACTGGAGGAGAAATGAATGGCACGATATTCTTTTCTGTGAATAATCCTGTTTTTCTGTTCATCTTGATAACTAGCGTATTTTCATCCGGTGGGAACGTGGCACTAGAAACAATCCTGCGTTCGTGCTCGAAAGTGTAAAATTTGGCGGTTCGGGAGCGATGGTCTACGCTGGCATCGCACCGATCATATCATTCGAAATGGTGCTCTGCTGGGTCACTGATATAGCATGAGATCCTAAGTCCTACTGTAGTCCTTTACGCTGCAACAACTGTAGATGACTACATGTTAAGGGACAACTATTGCAGCCCACACCGTGTTAACTTGGTGAAGGATTTCCTTCTGGAGGAAGGAATCGAACGAATATATGGAAGCCAATTGAGCATGTGAGACATTTTAAGCAGAAGAATTGCTGAACGCCTTCCCCCACCCCATCTTGAAACAAACTAAGAACTGGAAAGAGCTCTTCTGCAGGAGTGGGACAGAATACGCCAGCCCCTCATTGACTCGATGCTTCAAAGGTGTTCAACGATGCCGTCGGTCCAGGAAAACTATACCTCCTACTAAAAACGGTTTTCTTTTAAGAAAACTTTTTTATATATATTTTCCCCCTCATATACGCAAATTGTGCTCCCCCCTTTGTACTCAAATACTCTATAAAACGCATTTTTCTTTCTGAAAAACAAATGTCATTTTTATCTCTTATAACTTACAACGTCTGTCGGTAATGTATTAACCATTCAAGCAATTCTCCAGGTGCAAGATCAACCCACAACCACAATATCTTTTAATGTTTTGAGCAGTGTGTTTTTGCAAACCCTGACCAGTAAAGCACGCATAAATACATGGCCGTCTAATCTTTGCTACTCTTTAAATTACTACTTTGAAAAGAAAACTTATAAACTATTTTAAAACATCCTTGTTATCTGTTTCATTTTAGGGATTCTTTTTCTCCCAGCTAAAATATTTTGTTGCATTTTATCCATTCTCCCGAAAGAGTAGAAATTGTGTTATTCGAGTGTTTTAGAATTTTATTACATACGTTCAGGATTATTGAACCAATATAATTGATATAGGTATTCACTAGTTTTTTTTTTAAATTGACACTTGATTAAAATCGAGAAATCGCTTTAAATTTTCAAAAATGTTTCTTCATTACATAGAAATTTTGAGCAAAACAAAAATTTTACTCAATCTATAATATGCGGATTTATGTTGAAAATGCAACAACATTCATCTAATAACTTATATTAGGAGGCCTATATTTCAACTGCTCATAATGCATTATCCATTTTCAAAAATAGGGAGTCTGTTAGATCAATAAAATGAGTACATCTTATAATGTTACTAAAGAAACAAAAGATGCAAATGGTAGGCTGAAAACTGCCAGAATATACACAAAGCTGAATACTTCCAATCATTACATATTCACTGGAATAGGAAAAGTAAAATTCTACAGCATTTGGTTGTTAAGAAAATTAGCATCTATTTTTCTTTTAATTACAAAAATTTCGAAGCCACTATTATTTACGATGTTCATATGACACAATATAATAATGAAAGACATGCCAACCAATTCAAGTTCCATGAGAGGAAAAATGACGAAATTTATGTTATATTTACAATTAAAATTTAATCAATCAGCACAATTATTTTTAAGATAATAGTAATTTAAATAATATACATAATAAATGAGGGCATTTTTTTATATTTAATCTTAAAATTTGAATGCTGTTAGAAAAAAAAAAAAAACCACCACTAATTTGATCTATGAAATCTCCATAAATATGAATAAAATAACAGTACCTAATAGAGATTTAAGAGGCAAAACAGATAGGAAGAAAAATTTATAGCAAACACTGATCCCGATTAATTATTCAATTGGAATTTTTTTTTTTATTAATGGTCCACTGATAACCTCACGTTATTCACTACCTTTAAAAAAAGTGAGAAAAAGAATTCTTTATAGACTTATAAGGAGATGAAAATAAGTGATTTGAAAATATCCATCAGAAGTTATAAAAAAAATATGATAAAATCAAACACAGCCAAAATTATAATAAAAGTCTAGAGTAAATATTCTCTCCTTTTTCGAACTAACATTAAAAGAGTACTAAGTAGAAAATGCTTTTGGCTTACTTTCAAAATAAAAGTAATCTTTAGTTGATATTTTAAAATTCTTTATATAAAATTGTAATTGCTTTATATGAAGCTTTAAAAAATTATAAAAAAGCAGTCTCTCCCCCCTTTTCCCCCTTCTAATGTAGACTCTTGTTTCAACTCATTCACATTTGTCAAACCACAAATAAGTTAAACAATATTTAAAGAATAAAATTCAGGCAAAAATATTCTATACATTTGAGAGCAAATGCTATTTTATTTATGCGATCATATTTGTTTCTAAGTACTACATATAATGAAAATCTACATAATGAATTGAATTTTCATTCAATTTCTTACTGGACTGGAAGTTAAAGGAAGACCACTTCTCTTATGAAAGACTAAACTGGTGGCACTGTCTAAAGAACGCCGAAATATTGCTTTCTTTTCTGCAGAGGGAATTTCTTGAATAGCCTGTAAATTTAGAAAATGAAATCCTTGACTACGAGTTTTAAAAAATTATTCACTAACAATAATTGAAGATAAAGTATGCATTTTAATAAAGCCAGATAAGAAATAATTTTTATTTATAACTTCAAATTAATCATAGTAAATTTAAATAGTGGAAGATATTTAAATACTATATTTAAAATAAAGTTTAACCTTAATATAAAACTTTTTTTAACACTTATAAAGATTTCTTTATAGGAAATACTAATTTTTCATCCATTGATGCATTACAAATATATTAATACTTCAAAATAGTCTTGCTAACACAAAGAAGAAATAACCTACTTCTACCTATGGAGAAAGATTGATTTCCTAAAATGTGCCAATATAATGACCTATTTTAAATATTTAAAGTTCATGAAATATAATTTTAGGCCTTTTTTCCCCATAGTATTGTATAGATTATGAAAAAGCACATTAAATTGAGATAATATAAACATATAAAGTACATGTAACAAAGTACATAATAATATCAACTGGTAGCTTTTGCGATGGAATACTAAGGGGGGGTTATAAAAAAGGATTATTTTAACTGTTTCCATTTAATTTGTTCAATGCTTCATTTCAATTGTATGTGGTATTGCATCAAAATATATGCATCATATCCTTATTATATATATGGTAAGATCTTGCACAGCTTTTCAAAAGAAATTCAGAAAAAGGATTTTCAAATACAAAAGAAAGGGAAGTTAAACAAAAAATTAATCAAGATATGACGTAAAGAATAGGTTGATTTTGTAGTTAACAACAGATAGTTAAAGTAGTGATAGTGATTAAAAATAAACCTTTTAATTAGCAAGAAATTACTCGAATTGATGAATAAAGTACATAAATTGTCCAATTCAGTAGGCAGATTCTGAAAGGAGACTAACACAAATGAGGATAAAAAAGACATTATGAAAGAAAAAAAAAGTTGTGCTTCTTACAATGAAACTTTCATCAGACAAAAGAATTATCCAAAAAAGATAAAAAATGTTTATATGCCTTCCTTGATGTCTGAATATCAATTAGTAAAATGCTTCTTTTACACACACACACAAAGTTTCATGCAACTATCCATAAAATTAGCAGAAATATGTTTTTTAAAAATTTAGATGGAGTAATTGTAACTAACTTCATTTCAAATTCTGTAATTTAGACAAACTTTATTTCAGAAATACAAATTTATTCACTGCAAAAAAAGAGATTATATATAAATATTAGAATAATAATATATATAGCATTTCAAACATCATGAATTGAAAGAAATTTGCTAATCATGTATACTCTAGTTCAATTTCATTAGCTAATTACAACTTTGTGTTTATAAAGGAGAAAAATCTCAGTTTTCAGAGACTGAACATTTAAGATATCTCTGAGAAATCCGAGTTCACAAATGTGCTGTGCTTTCAGGTAGAATTAAACTCATTTTTCCTTAGAAATGTAGTTTGGGTAGATAAATATTGTTATAACTTCAATAAAAACACCAATCTTCAAAATTCCCTTTTGGAATAATAAAAATCCATTTTTTAAATTAAAGGTTCATCAATAATGATAAGTTTCTATAAATAAATGTATGTTATAGCATTTTCCAAAACTTTTTTGAGGGGTTTGAATAGTGACTAATATCCTTAGTTAATTGAAAGCATTGTATCTGTACAAATGAATGAATCGCTATTGGCAATACTCAACACAATAGTGAGCTCTTCATGTCAAATCGATTGATTAGCTTAAAAGAGTAGTAAAATGTTCTCCTGGATCTTTGAATTGACACCTTTTTACTTTCATACATAAGAATACTCACACTCTTCTATACATACCAAACCTCCTTTTTATACACAAAAGATCTTTGATAATAGAAGATAAACTCAAAAAGGCTTGATGTCATAAATGATAAATTAGATAGTGTACACAAGTCTTTTAGAATAATGTAAACTTCTTATAAACGTAATGCAACTTCTTATATACATAAAGCTGCAAGAACAAGTTTTGCAAACATCCCCATAAATGTATCTGTTTTTGACCATCTACACATTCTTAATATGAATTAATAAATGCATTATCAATTTTTGATTCTACCCTTTTAATTACCCATCAAGAAGTTGCAAGAATGTTGTTCAAGAAGTACCCATGAAAGGTGTAAATAAAGACATGCTTATACACTATTGATATGAAAAAGTGGTCTAAATTGATAAATTTGCCTCTCGATATCATAGCTAATTCCAGGCATGACACATGTGTATGCATATGTGTATGTAAATTAATATTTCACTCACCAACAGTTTTATATTAAAAAGTCTGTATAAAAAATTAATTTTTTTAAATTTTTATTTTTAATTTCAATATAATTTGCAGTATACTCATATTAATGCTTATTTTATTTAATGTAACTGGAAATATATATGGTTCAATATTTAAGGAAATAAATCCATTTCTACTTTTTCAGGATAACCTGCATATGATGAAAGAAATTTAAATTATATATATATATATATATATATATATATATATATATATAATT
>JAOUZG010026747.1:2877211-2890996 GCA_026289955.1 Argiope argentata
ATATATATATATATATATATATATATATATATATATATATATATATAACAAATGTGCACCTTCTGGGAAGCATGTGAATGGTCCACTGTTCCAGCAAAAGATATGGCATGTCAGGCACTGAATCAACATTTGGGAAAGGTGAACAACAGCTGGGATATAGAAGAACCTCAATAGTCATTGGGATCCCATTCTTCCATAATAGTAACATGTGCTTGAGAATTTGTTCATATTTCTGACACTAGTATGAATTAAAAAAAAAATCACTGCTATATTTCACATTTAAAAAATTCTCAAAATAAACATTGCAAAAGCATAAAGATGTTATTATTTCTTGTTTATTACAGAAAATACTTAAAACAATTGTACATTGAATTGCATCAACTGAATGTTATTTCTTAAAATTTTAAATAATGCAGGATGCTTTAATTTGAAGGTGATATCCATAAGTAATTATTTAGTTAAATAGAACTGTTTTAAAGATTGATTTTACTTTTGCACAAATTTGATTGTTATTTTAAGGTTACAAATTAAAAGAGAAAGATATCACTAATCATACATGAAGTGTTTAAATTTCATATCTATTCATAATAATTTTGAATAATGATGAAATAATTTTAGCTACATAACGTTTTACTTAAAATGCTTTTCAAACAGAAGATTTTACTTCAAAACTTGAAGCGCTAATAATCTCATATATTTAAAATTAACAGCAAATCTGCTCACTTCAGGTGATGATGGGTCACATTGGTGTCTGTTTTGGCCATGAGTACTAGCACAGTGCAGGCCTTCTCCGAAACCTTTTTCTGTCACTCCCGGTACTCTGCCTTCCACGATCAACGTACCCAAATCTGTATACAGATCACAAGGATCTAAATCCACTTCTTCGACAGCAGCATGCATTTCTGAAACATTGCAATTTTATAAAAAATTAAACTCACTGCACGGCATGAAGAAACAATCACGCGGCCTTCATTTAAAATACGTAAGAACAGCATATTTCATTTAAAAAATCAAATGTGTAATTTTCAATTTTAGTTGAACAAATAACGCAACCATCTAACTTCGATCTGAAGAGTTCATTTTTAAAAAAAATGTATACACAACATGGAAATACCCTGATGACACATAGTATATACAGATGGCAGCACGGGTAACTGAGAAGAAATCATCTGCATAACTGATAACCGATGTTTATCAGTGGTTGTGACAGTACTCAATAAACTTCATCACTCTTGCCACATTTGGGCTTAGGGTAATAGGTTAATTTTTGAAATCGTGCAATGTGGAACCCTATTTATTATGAATTTTAAAAATTAGTACAGTGTAATAAGCAATTAAGGGATACAGTTTTAAAGAAATATTCATTAGCATACACAAGGTTGTTGACACTATGATTAACAAAAATACAAACGAAAAAAACCCCTTTTAGTAAGAATATAAAGCAAAAGTAATCATGTATTTATTAAAATTATTTCTTGAATCCAACTTTAAATGTCGGATTTATTAGTTTTTCGCATATTAAAAAATTATATTTCAGAAAACACGGGTTTAAGTAGTAGATCATGCATCTTACAAATGCTCATAAACGAACAACTTTAAATCTAGTAAAAATTATTCAAATAAATTTGTTTAATATTATACGTTTTTAAAAGGACTAAAAAGTATAAAATAATTTATTCCAGCCAATCCTTTGTAAATGTAAGATTTAAAAATTCACAATCCTAAATTGCTAAGGCAATCATCAGGGGAATAACAAACTATTTCATACATTTTAGCTCGATTTAAAAACGTGACATATTTTTTTAAAAAATATTTCGATAGTTATTTTCTATTTTTAAGTCGTGTGTGTGAAATTCTGCAATCGAATTTTAACTAAATTCACGATGAGATACAACAAATGACAAAATTTAAATCAAACAGATAAAAAAAAGTGACTCGATAGTTGCATTGCCATACAGATCCGTGCTAGTTTCAAGTTACAGCTAATCAGGAAATAAATTTTAAATTGATTGCAAAATTTGTAACAAACAGACTAAAAAAATAATAATAATAAATGCATGGAAACGTTTTCTCTGATATTTTACTATACATATAATACTAATCCAACTAAACAGTTTTATTTAAGGTAAGTAACGCTTAACATCTATAAGGTTTCTTCTGTATTCGGAGCCCAACATCTAATTTCTTAATTTTTTTTTTTGAGTATCATATATCTCTTAACAAATGGTCAAGTTAATATATAATTAGTAGATGGAGGGAAAAAATGCTAATGAATTACGACTTTTAAATTTTTATATATATCATCTGCTCTGTGAATCATATTCAACAAAATACAACAACAACTTGATGGTTCCGCAATCCCAAAAAAATGGAAGCATGCAATTATCATTCCAATTCCCAAACCAAATAAAAGATAAAACAAAAATAACTTCTAACAGACCAATAGCCCTTACTTCAGTATTCTGTAAAATGTTTGAACGCATCATATCGCAACGCATAGTTCATTATATTGCAACTAACAAAAAACTGAATCCAAACCAACACGGCTTTGTACCCTTTAGAAATAACCATACTGCAATTTATAAAATTTACACTGCAATTTCAGAAGCTCATAAAAACAACAAATTTTTCATTGGCATAAGTTTAGACATAAAGAGTGCATATGATTCGGTTCACATTGACGATTTAATGTACAAATGCATCCAACTTGGCATTACAGAAAATATCGCTAAATGGATGCATAATTTCCTTCAAGAACGGACATTCCAAGTTAAATGGCGAAATGTTTATTCCGAAGTAAAAGTTCTTTATAAAGGACTGGCTCAGGGGAGCGTCATCTCACCAATTTTGTTCGCAATATTCATGAATGATTTTTCCGAGACCTTGGATTCAAACGTTGATTGTTCCATTTTTGCAGACGACATTTTCGTATACTGCTCTCATGACTCGATAAATTATATTAAAACGAAGTTACAAAATACAATGGAAAATATTTATACATGGTGTAATTACTGGAAACTATCCATTAGTGCAGAAAAAAGTGCTATAATAGATTTATCTAAAAAAAAATAAACCCCCTACCCTGTATAAAATATGCTGGTATTCCTTTAACATGGAGTGAAACTATTAAATATTTAGGAATCCAGTTTTCAAGAACTAAACAAAATAACAGAATATTACAAAATTTAAGAACCAAGGCTCTCAAAAAAATCTTCGGTCTCAAAATACTAGGTTCCAAAAGAAATGGTGCAAAAACGAAACACTTAATTACAATCGCTAACAACAGTATACTTAGCATATTCTTGTATAGTTGCCCCATAATTAATAAATTTTCCGAAACACAATTCAAATCTTGTAACACTATACAAACAATGGCACTTAGAGTTGCTCTCGGAGTACCAATTTGGACCCCCAACATCATCTTATTAAAATTAGCTGGCCAAGAAATACTTTCAGACAAGATAAAACGTCTAGCAATGCAATTTTTTATAAAACAAATGTCCAACCAGCCCTTTTCACCTTTGGTTGATAATCACAATGAGATGGATCGTTTTTTGAGCGACAAAGATAAAGAAATCCTTAATAACATTTTCCAACAACTTGATTGCGTACCGGATCATATAATTACTATGCCACTCCATCTACAATATAACCCAAATTTATGCAATATTTTTTTTAATGAATTCAGGTTCCAGAACAAAGGCTTACCAATCCCGATTATTACTGCAGATTTCAATGAGTGTTTACAGAATCATTTTGAAAATCATTTCATTATAGCCACAGATGGCTCGAAATCTGAAAATTCCACCTCCATTGCAGGTGTCTCTGGCATCCAGAAATTTCTTTACAGAATTCAAACATTAAATTCAATATTCACTGCCGAAGCCTTGGCAATCTGCCAAGCAGTGGACGATCTTACAATCCCAGAAAAGCCCAACCTTATTATTTCGGATAGCTATTCAGTTCTGTTAGCACTTAAAAATGTCACTTTTCACTCTCCTAAGGTCATCCAAAAACTCGCCTCAAAAATTTACATCAGGAAGAAACTAAATCAAGAAATAGTTCTTTTGTGGGTTCCTGGACATTCCGGAATTTCCTTTAACGAAGAGGCTGATCATCTGACGAAGAAGATCTCGGCATTTACACCTTTTCTAGAATGGATTTCTCCTGAAGACTTTTTTTCTACAATGAAAAAGATCTCTAAACAAAGTGCAAACGAAAACTACCTAAAAAGTAAATATCAACCATTAATGGGTGAATTTCCCGACATAATATCCATCTCAAAATGGACAGGGCACAGAATGCAAGATAAAATCATTGCCCGAATAATCAGCAAAACCGTCATCACTCCAGGACTTCTTTATAAATACAATCTTACAGATAACCCTTTATGCAGCAAATGTGGTGAGATAAACGATATTTCTCATATTCTTCTCAAATGTCAAAAATATTCAACGTACAGAACGGTGTTATGGAACAAGCTACAAATAGATGATCCCGATATTTACTACGATGTCCTTTTACGCCATGTTTTCGCCAACAAAAAAAATATGCTCATCTTTCTGAATTCTCTCAAGTACTTTGATATTTCTTAAGTTGCAAAAACAGACTCTTTGTTTTTTTTTCTCTCACTCAAGCATGTGATGTTTCCTCCGTGCATTTCGGAATACAAGAATGTTAATTTGGAGAACTTTTAGCCGCTGCTTTGTGGCAACCAGGGGATTATAGCCTTTGTTGCTCCATATCCCATAATATTTATATTCAAGATTCAGGTTCAAGACTAAAAAAAAAGATAAGAAAGTGACTTAATAAAAAAAAAGTTATTTTATTCGTTTATTTTATCGATTCTCGAATAAATTTATTACCAGTAAAAAAATGTGTTGCTGTTATTGTTAATTAAGTAAAGTTAAGTTAAAGTAAGAGTTAGTTAATTTAGTTTAGAAAAACTAAGATGTATTGTGGGGTAGACATTTTACGGAGTCAGGCAGAAAAGGCTCGGTTCAGTTGCTATTAAATTCAAATCATTTTTAACTTAATATATGTTAAATTTTAATTTTTTTTTTTTTGTATTGGTAATTGTGAGAACATAGTATAAACGTTTTTAATTATTTGATCTATCAAGGAAAAAATGACTGTGGACATAAATTTTAGAAAAACTAGCCATAATTATAATTTAAGATTTCTTTAATCATAACGCTAAAAGCATTTAATTATCATGACAGATAAGGAGAAAAAATAACAAACATTATTATTTTATAGGCCTTATAACTATAAAATAAAAATGTTTGTTATTTTTTCCCCTTATATGTCATGATAAAATATAACATATCAGTTAAATGAATAAATAATATTCGATTGTATAAATAATTAATGTTTTATAATTATTTTAATGATTTAGTATTAACATACATTTTAATCCCAATGTTTTCTATTTCATAGAATTTGCTCTCTTTGCAAATCTATTAATTAGGTAAGCGAGGCAATACTAGTCTCAATCCACCAGCAAGCAGCCCCAGGCAACTGCTTGCCCTTTCTGCCACTTCCGGGATAGACAAAATATTAAATGCGAATTGACCCACAAAATACTCGAAATAATAATAAAAATGATAACCCAAAATACAGATGGGGAAGAAAAGCGAAATCTTTTTAACAATTAAATGTCCGATACCCCATACCATCAGTATATTTAATTATTAAGGTTTTATATTTTATTTATTACAGTTTAATTTTCAATTTTTTTATACTGTGAAACATTTCGAAACTGTTTTTTTTAAATCCTCCTCGTTTAAGTAATTAATGTGGGTTGGGTAGATTTTTGCATTCTTTGAGGCAAGCTTCTATTCAGCTATTTAATATGTTATAAAACGTTGTCATTCAAATGGAGTGTTTTAAGAGTCGGGAATAATTATAACACAATTGCATATAATTAACAAAAACAATTTTAAAACAAAAAATAGTAAAAATGTATGGATTGAAATTCGCAAGAACTAAAATAAATTCGAATATATTAGTATTATTCTAATTCGAATAAGAAATTCAAAAGAAAAAAGGCGGCAAATTCGAGTTAAAGATGTTCGAAATCGCCAAGCTTCTTTTTACATCATACACTTCTGAAAGATTCCTACTTAAAGCAAAGGTTTAAAAAAAAATTGTAAAAATAATTTTTTTTGTTGTCCAAACTATTCAACAACCACATTACCTCTAAAAATTTTAAAAGATATATAGCACTTATTAATTATAAATATAAATACATTAAAACCTTTGAGGAGTAATTTTAAAAGAAAATTTGTAACTCACTATAATGGCTTAGAAATAAATTTCAAAAGAAATTTCCACGAGCACATAAATGATTCCTGTTGCAACATAGGTGAAGTTATAACCTGGGATCATCCCTACTTGCGTTCATCATTATACTTTTTCTTTTAAATATAAATAAATTATTCGGTTTATAATAAAATGACATCTAGAATAACGTAATGACGCATATTACTTTCAGTCAATTTTTCAGGTTGAATGACTTTTGAAGGAATTAAGTGAATAAAAATTTTGTATAGATATCAATTGATGTTGAATTTTTTCAATGGTATTTAACACGTTGTTTCATAATTGACAAATCTAAAATCTAACCAAGACTTATTGAAGCCTTTTATTATTATTATTATGAAGTTAACTTCGATTTTCGGCCGTTGTCCGCCGCTAATGCTGCTAGGAAAGAAGGGGGGGGGGAAGTGTTTTCATTTTTGGACTTTTGTTCTTCTATGCTCCATTTCATTCATAGAGATGTCTTTGAAACTCAGAAAAATATTGATGTATCACGGTTGCTTCGAAAATATCCGATTCAGCCCAAGGACAAAACCTGTTTCCAAATGTGAAAAGGATGAAGGTTTATCAATAAAAAGCAAAAAAACCTTAAAAAAAAAAACGTATTACCGACAGTTGCGCGATCTTTTATGTATCCATATCGGACAAGATTGCGACTTAATTCAAGGGCAGACGCGGATCTCAGTACCAGGCAAGGGAAAAAAAAAAAGAAATCAAGGATCTGACTTTCAAGGAAAAATGGGGAAGAGAGGGAGAAAGGAGAAATGTGACGTCATGCCATGCAGGTGTTTAAAAAAAGCTCGGGAGCAACACTTCTCGTGTTTATTTAAAGCTAGCAACGATAATGTTTTTAGGTCGCGCAACTTCCGTAAACATTTATGTCATACAAAAGTGTCTTTTCAAACAGTTCGAACCCATGCAGAGTAAAACAGAGAGCAGTTGCAATTCCGCAATCAAGACAGGGTATAAGAGGTCAGAATTATGATGTGCAAATATAAACACTCGGTTAATGAAGCGACGAGAAGTTCGATTTTCGAGAACTGATCTCGTTTTACAGACTTGCAAATCACATGCAGAAATGCATATCCGGTTTTGAAGCAAATTAAACTATACCTTTTACCGTAATAATTTATTTCATTTCAGAGAGCATAACAAAATTCTGCCTGCAATACTGCAAATGCATGCAAATTCACAAAAATTTCTCTAAAAGTTCTGGAATTCGGTTTTTAAGATTCTGTGCAAAAAAAAAAAAAATGGACAATACTTTTAATTATGTTATGCATTCAAAGGCTGACAAACGAAATTTTTATTGATTTTAAGTTCAGTACAAGACCAAAGATACAATAAACAATGCATAGTGAGTGCAGTAAGGAAAACAAAGGCAAATTTATTACTTGAATTTTTAAACCTTCAAAAGTATCCGAGACTAAAGAGTAGTTGTCTGCATTAAAAATAAATATTAAGTTCCTATTACAACAGATTTTTCGGCATGGAAAATAATGCATACTATAATAATTTAAGATATTCCAACACAAAAGCCATTCGCTGTTATTGTTTCACGACAGCTTTTGTTTGCTTAATGTAATACATTCTGCTCAAAGAAAAGATGATCATGATTTTTGTTCTTGGTTGAGAAAAAACATTCAGTAAATGGTTTCAAAAATTTCTAAAAATTAAAAGTTATAAAAATTGTTTTATATTAAAATGTTCTAAGTGAAGTACTACTTACATAAATGCCGTAATATATTTCTCTCTCGTAATTAAAGTTTTTTTCTTAATCATTTGCATACAAAAGAAAAACGTCTTATCACGGTTTGGTATGAACTATGGTTTCGTCGATGGAGAAAATTTAGAACCGTTTCCACTAGAAAAATACGTCTGTTTGAAATTTTTAGAGCATTGACTATTTTTTCAAAAATTTGTCCCCAAAGACGAAATGAGAGAAATTTCAGGCAGCTTAAATTAATTAGTATGTACATCTTCAAGTTAAAAAAAAAAACTTGAATTTGGCATCTTTTAATCATTAATACTTTCTTGCGCGAGCGTGTGTGCCAAATTCTAATCATTTCCCATTTTGTGTGGGAAAGAATTTCAAGATTTAAAAAAGAGAGAGAGAGAGAGAGAGACGACAATAAGATGAATATCGAAACGAAAGCGTGTCATTATTTCAATATTAATGGAAAAATAAATCAAGCTTTGATTCCAAGTCGAATTTATTTTTCAACAGAGATGTATTTAAAGCCATTTATGAGAAGCTTGATTCATTTCCTTTAGATTCAAATCCGTTTATTACACATTTTCCATTTCCTTTTAAGGAGGACATTTATTTTAGCATTAACCGAAAATATTGTTGCTCCGCTTTCTGTAAATTGTCCCCCCCCGTCCCTTCCTAAGGATTTACAAAGCAAGAGCTACTGACGACAGAGTACCCTTCTCTTCCTGCTTACTTTTTTAAAAACAAATAAACAATGATATTCATTTTTAAAAAATTAAGTTTGCATCCAGCACGCTTTGGAAAGAATGAAACGATAATATTTTCAACAGTTTAAAAAAGTACTTTATGATGATATGCAGAATTCGTTGAGGAAATCAAATATTCCCATGCGAATACTCAGATGGAAATATTTGATTAAGCTTAAAAGTATGTTTAAAACAGGAATTCTGCCTTCATTCGAATAGCGTTTGCACGAGCCTATTATGATTTCGTAAGAAGGAAGTCAAACAACGCGACGACTTGTTAGCAACAGAATGTATACTTATACATGACAAAGAATAAAAGGCTTCAAAATAATTACGCATTCCATGTAAGTAACACGTTTGATCGATAACGATAAGATCTGCGCCATGACAGTCTCTTACACATAATCTAAGTGGGGGAAAAAAACCCTATTAAACATGAAATTTATTGTTAATTCAGGCAGCAGAATTAGTAATCGCAAGATTTGACGGGGATGCTAATATGCAGCGTAATAGAAAATGCAGCGATTTTTGTTTCACTATCAAGTGGAGAGTTCCTTGCTGCGCTGATTCTCTGGGCAAGCTTACAACTTCAGTTGCGATCAAAATGAGGGGACCTTTAAACGAATCACAACCTCTTTCGACGGGCACCATCAGCGAAAACTAAAACTAATAGCAAGCAAAAAAGGTGAAATCGATCGCTGAATAAGGCAATGTGCTTTTACCAGACTTCAGAAATTCAGCACTTTCACATCCTAGTTTGCATATTGTTTCTCAGTTTTTAAAAGCGTGCGTTTTCCCTTCACCTACTTTTCATTTGGAGATTGGTCCCACGGCGTCTTCTATTCAAACTTTAGAGATGAGTGCTAATGTCACTGACCGCAGTTCATCAAAGAAGTGGATGACCTTTAGCTATTCCAAATGAAGGAAGAGAAAGAAAGGAAGAAAAACACACACACACACACACCCTCAGATGATTAAATCACTAGTTCAATATCAGGTGTGGAAGAGGACGACTTTCTTCGGGGCATACACACTCTGATGCCGAGATGAATCCGACGATTAGTATCCTCAGGTCAGATTTTCAAATACATGAATGACCGGCATGCTTCGCCCTAGCGATATCGACTTCCGAGTGCTTACGTTAACTTAGTTATTTTCTCAACAGCTGAAACGAAACACTAACGAAATTTTGAAGTTTTATACAATATTTTAATACTTTTAAGATAATCTATTCAATTAATTAAATTTCGTAATAATGAATCGCAAAAGATATAAAACGTTGAACGTAACTAATATTAAAAAAAACTATATTCTTTGAAGCATTAGTAATAGAACATTAAAAAACTTTTGTAAAAGTTTTTAAAGTTAACTGTATCATAAAAATAACCAAAGAAAATATTTTCTTTCTCTCTCTCTCTCTTATATATATATATATATATATATATATATATAAACGGCCATTTGTATGTAAGTGAAAAAGACATATTTTGCGCTCAGGCTTTTGCGTTTGGTAGTTAAAGTTTTAACTTATAAAAGAGGCTTTTACTGAAAAGAATTTATTAAAAACTTGACAGAAACCTATAAATTTGATGTGAAGATCATATACCGAATTTCATCTGTCTAACTCAAAGTATTTGAGTTATCTTTGTAACAAAGAGAATAACATGTTTTTAAATTTATTTTCCAACTCAGATATAAAACGGGCAGATTCGTTGAAATTTTTGGTTCGAATTTTTTGATGATTACAATATTTCCTCTACGCGTTGGAATATTACAATATTTCCTCTATTAAATTATGAAGGATAAATGAACAATTTATGTTCTTAAAATTTGGTAATTATTCTTTTTACAAAATAATAATCATCTTCTTTATATTAAAATGCTTCTTTTTTGTATGTTATTAAATTTTCAAGGCAATATTTTAATTACAGTTTTCTGTTTCTTGGTCACAATATTTAATGATATTATGTAAAATTTTCTTCGCTCCACTCCTGAAAGTTTTTTTCCCCGCTTGAATTAGTCACATCAGTACGAAATTTTGAGTTAAAATAAAATGCGGTAAAAAAATAACTCAACACTCACATGTATGAAAGAAAAAAAATTGAATTAAAAAGTATCTAGTGGTTGAAATCCAAGGCCAAAGGTGAATACTGGAAATACGCTCATGGTTCCTCATCTCACCCCTTCATGAGATGGAATCGTCAGACTGTGGACGTCTCAGAATCCGTTGACGAACAGTAGCTATTTGGTCTCTCCGTTTCCTTCGCTACAAGATGATGTCACATTGTACGAGTATACGAGGAAACCATAAAGAAATAAACTCCCGTTGTTTTCAATTGGGATCCACAGAAAATAATTAAAATTTTGAAAATATAAAATTTGTATAGACAATCGGTTCAGGGGGGGGGGGGAATTCAAGTAAGATTCAGTTGGAGAGCGTATTCCGTTCCGCAGCACAGATCTTTATCTATATCTTAATCCATTAATTTCTCTTTTCTTGCCTCACAAATATTTTAAGATTATATTTCCGATTCAGAAAAATTGTACTCTTCCTGCAATCTTCAGTTCTTATGCTGTAATAATCTGGCGCATCTATCCGCAGACCCGAAATTTCGAAGATATGATAGATGAAATTTGGTATGAAGTTTTGAGATTAAAATGGCAGATTCACGAGTCAGTCTGGAAACAACGCATACGTGGATGCAACAAACCAAATACACATCAAACTAATGAAAATCGCACATGATTACGTAACTGTAGTCGCTACGATGTTCGTCAAAATTTGCACTCAGTTAATCGGGGGGGGGGGGCTTTTTTAAAATGACGTTCTTCACGATGATACGAAACGCATAACATTGCGCCAATAGTTCTCTGTGGTGTAACCTACGGAGAGTGTGAATCGCCGGCAAGAGCAAACGCGCCTCATGTCGGGGAAATAACCTCTGCGAAGGGGAACGACCACGAACTTTTTCGTTCCGGCCCACATAAGGTGAACAACTACAGCGAAGGACATTCATTTTTTTTAACAAATCGTTCCATTAGTTTTGCAGCTCCTTTCTTCAGCAACTAAACAATCCTGCAAATGCTGCAAAGTTTCTCTAAAACAAGTAATATATACATAAAAAAATTTTTAATCCATTTCTATTTAGGTTAACAAAGATTTTTTTTATTTTAGTTACTTTTTATTAAGTAATTACAATTGTTGTTCTCGTGTTCCACTTTACAACGGAAGAGGGGTACTCCCGCTATGGATGACTTTGTGACTACGACAGATGTAACGTCCACCGCACGCACAAGCGCAGAATCTTCAGATGGCGGGTTTGATCTCGAAACCCAAGGGCTGCGAATCCAACACCCTACCAAACAGGCTATCCCGGTCAAATAATTACAATTACTATAAATATTGAATCAAAAAATATACTAACGTTGAATTTTCTACGCCAGTCAGGGTAACGCGATACAGATTAAAATTTCTAATTTTCTTTATTATGTATTATTTTAATTCAAAAGTTCTTCAAAATGAATCCGAAAAATTGATTAATTAACAATGTTTAAAGTTAAATGCATCAAAAATTTTTAAAAAATAAACAGAATCGTTTGAAATAATCGGCTGAAAGCATGTTAAGCCTAACCTCATTGGTGTGGGCGAAAACAAATTGAATTCGTTACTCAATTGGCGGTGGGGAAATGAAGATTTTTGGCTAGAAAGTTTTTAACTAATTAATAAAAAATGAATTCATATTTGAAAAAACTGTATTAGAATCAAATGCCATCCGCTACAAGTTTTTAAAAACCTTATTGAACTTATTTGAACGTTAATCGGTTCAACGCCAATTTTTTTTTTCAATACGCTGATGAATTCAAATAAGGAAAAAGTGGGATTTCCCATTCGAAAATTTCGAAACTCTCTCATCATAACCAAAACCGTAAGTTCTGCGTTGTTCAAAATTCTCCAGCGCATACCTTCAAACAACTATGACTGAAATTTTGGTTCGATTGGTTGAGTGTATGGGCCGGTAGGGTTTCCTATATAAGGGATTTTTTTTGACCACCCTGTATATTATATATCATACATAGGGGAATTGTATATTATATACAGGGAGAATTTGAGCTAATAGTAAAAACTGAAGGGGGGGAAAAAGACGCAGAGTGCGGTTTCTAGAGCGTGAGATAAAACCATCGAGTGATCTCCCGAAATCTTCTCGCAAACTTTCCATAAAGAAGAATTTAAGTTTAAGAGGTGTTTTTCCGCAGATGATTGAAATCAAAATTCGGTACAGAGCTAGACAAGTCACACACCGAATTGGATACATTTAAATCATTGCGTTTCGGAATTATCAAAGGAGAATAATCAGGGACGGGAAAACAACTCGTTGGTTTTCACCTTTTTGTAGTTATCGTGTTAATTTATATTCGGACAGATTCGTTTTCTTATATCCAGCCAGATTTCACTGAGAATAGTTTGCTCAAAATCTGATAGGAGCCTATAAATTTGAGGTATACTAAATTTCATCCATCTAGCCCAATCTTTGTTTCAAACAGATAGACACAGCGCCAAAAAATGTGTTTTCCAGACTCAGGGGGGATTCTTTGACGATTGCAGTCCTTTCTCTATACTTCGTCACTGAGAAAGTAGGAATGCTTGAGGGAAACCCCCTGATTTTCCAGATCACTCAAACGCCCTTGTTTCATTTCGTACCTGCTTCCGCTGAAAATAAACAAAACAGCGGTCACTCTTTCGACGCGCGGCAGCCGTGGTTGCAGGGGTCAAGCATTAGAGCAATTTCTCATTTTGTAGCATAGGAGAAATAATACAGTTTATTGAAATTATTATTTGTTAAGGCACCCCCCTCCATTCATTTTCCCCCTTGAATACTCAAAACCTAAACAAGTTTATAATGCTAAAAACTGGACACAGTAAGAAACTAACCTCCATTCTGTGGCTTTGCTATTTTAAACTTTTCCTGGGAATAAGTGGTATAATATATATATATATATATATAT
>JAOUZG010026747.1:2891096-2932728 GCA_026289955.1 Argiope argentata
CCATAGTAATATCATTCTAAAATATTCTCTTATTTCCTGATCCATTCCACTTGTTCTAATTAATTCAATAAAATCTGTGTAAAATTGCTGAAACAGCTAAATGCCAGTTACTTTCTCACACTCCTTGGCAGAGATGAAAAGTACTGACCTAAGCAAATTACTTTTAAAAAGATCCCTGTGTTTATCTTGCCTCTTAGGCGTCTGTCATGGAAATTCTCTGAAATCTAATTTTATAAGCTCTATAAAAATATTTTCCCTATCAAAGTCTTGGTATTTAAGACCAAGGATAATGATTTCCCGCCCCTTTTTACACTTAGCCTTTCCGTCAATTCCGTAATGTGTCGTGCACGTCTCTTTCGCTTGTAAATAATGCCAGCTCCCGTGATGGAATAAAAAGAACTTGAAAATTCAACCTGTCTTCTCCATGATTTTGACCACGTCTCTGCTATTTGCTCTCAACAAATCCTCATTTAAATGTTTTTCATTATATATATATATATATATATATATATATATATATATATATATATATATATATATATATATATATGGGGAACACTACGCCAACTTCACGGATGGTAGAAAAAAATCATTCTTAAGGCAAGGCAATAATGAAATTTAAAACAAAACATGAATTTTAATTTTTAGAATAATGCTCCAAACAGATATTTGCTGCTCAAACATAGGAGATAGGAATCCTAGTAGTATAATTGCGCCCAATGATGTCAGTGATTTTCTCGCTTGTGCATTCTCCCGTGTATTTGCTGGTAGATTGGGCAAATAAGAACTGCCGTCATCAAAAGAAACGAAGAAACCATTTTAAAACGATGAGTTTCGCAACTCTTCCTGTTACGAAGTTGTTCGGAGAAGACTTTATTTCCTAAAAGCCTTTCTTAATCTGAGCTGAACAATTAGACCACATCCTAAAAGAGAATCCTTATATAAAGATGACGAGAAACGCTATGGGATTTTAGCCCATCTAAAGAAGGAAGTGATCACAATTAAAATGTCCATAATTAGACGCAAAGAAAGTATGTCACCTTTCAACCCTCCGGCTCCTGCGCTTAAGAGTTAATTGTGCTAATTCATATCACTCCAATTTTTCTTCTTGAATTCAAACAGTTTTAAACGTGAATTTTCGCAGAATTTAGAAGTTTATTTGATGGTGGTCGTACTTTCTCTTTGTATTATATGAATACAAGTATTTAAAAATAATAAACCTCAAATATCAGCTGCTGTAACTCAGATTGCTTAAAATGGTAAAATATTGACGTCATACAAAACTTCTTTTAAAAACGAAAAGGAAAAATGTGCATTTTATTTCTTTATTTTTATCAGAACGAAATCTAAATTTCCTTAAAATTAAGTCCGAAACAAACTAAATTTCTTCTGTAACCTACTTTCAGTTTTATTTTTCAGTCAGTTACAGTTAAAACGCTACAATGGGTCATGAATATAACATGGAAGATTTTCTTTTTCAAAGCATACCACCCAACGTCTCAAACACTTTCACTCCAGAAGAAACAGTGAACACACATCAAAACCGGTGGATTCTCTCCCCCTTCCCCAAGCATGCAAAGGGTTTTTTGACGCTATCAAACTTATAGACCAAGATGAATGTAATATCCTAAAGGATGCAAAAGTTGTAGATTTAATTTAAAAAAATTAAAAATTAAACAAAAATGTAAAATTATGCGAGTCTTATTCAATACAACTTACTAATTGTAAATAGGATTAAAAAGTTCCCGTTCAATAGAATTTATGTAATGTACAACGAAAAATTTGATAAAGAATGCGATAAAGGTATGTGTTGATAATTCAAATGATGCAATGAAAGCAAAAGCGTAAAATAATAATGTTAGTCGTTAATCTTTAATTATAATAAAGCTCAATGTGTATGTGTGTGTGTGTGTGTTGGCGCTCTACAGGCCAGACCGTTCGACCTACAGCTAACACATTTGGTACATGTATAACTTGGGTGCCGGGAATGTACACCTCAAAGCCCTTTTTTGAATTTTTAATTAAAATTTGAATTAAAAAATAAGCGAAATGTTGAAGTTTTTTTGGCTATGACTTCCGAAAATATTACAGCACAAAATAGATTTTTTCGTTAAAATTAAAGCTCAAAAAATTAGCTTTTCAATGATACTTATGTTTTGACCTATAAATTAAAATTATATTTTTAATGAATTTTTAAACATTTAATTTAATTGGATTTTTCAACAATTTATTTCGCACAAAATAAAAGAAAAAATTTATCTTCACGAGGATCTGAAAAAAAATCAGCTTTTAATAAGATGTTACCATCATATTTTCAGAAGTTCTGAGTAAAAAAATAAGTTAATTACTACCAAAAATAAAACAGAAAAATATAATTTCCATCACGTGATTATATGAAATGAAATAAACAGGAAATATGATATTTTTTAAACAATAAATGCAAGAGAAAATTTTTCTTGATTGTTTGCAATATCAAATTTATTAATTCACTTAAAGAATTAAAATAATTAAAAATACAAAATAAAAATATATTACAAAAAGGCGACAGTTAAAACTGAAAAAGAATTTTTAGAAAAGCACCAAATGATAATCTTCTGAGAGGGAGATTAATTATTTAAAAGCAAGAAATCTTAAACGAACTTGGAAGATGACGTCATTTCAAAGAAACGACGAACAAAATGCAATTGACTATAAGTAGAAGTAAAATATTTTTGCATTCTTTTTTCTTAATTTTTAAAACAATAAGACATGTTTTGAATTGTTATTTTTACTTATGGGAAGAAGATATATTGTGCAAATCAAAGAATTCACCTTCGTGATTGTAATTTATCTCCGCATTTTAATGAATCATGCGAAATAAAAATGCATCTGCTTTCAACGAACCATACGTAATATTAAAGCTATACTGGTAAAAGCAGTCAGCTATTTGAAAACGCATCTCCTTTCAAACAAGCATATGTAATAATTAACAATGAAAAATTTGTAAAAGCATATAAAAATATTTTTTACGCTCATTTTCCGGAGATATCAAAACTTTCCAACCAAAACAATATCATGTTCTCACATGAGAAAAAATAAATCAACTATCATTGCAAATTAAACATATAAAAATGTCATTTTCGGCACGTGTCTGCATAAAATGAAACTAATATGAAACATGATATTTTTGGAAAATAAATCGATGGAAACGTTTTCTATGATATTTTACTATATATATATATTTAATATATATATATATATATATATATATATATATATATATATATATATATTACTAATCCAATTAAACAGTTTTATTTAAGGCAAATATGGCTTAACATCCACATGGCATCTTCTGTAATCAGAGACCACCATATAATTTCTTAATTTTTTAACAAATGGTCTAAGTGAAGTATAAAATTATAGATTGAGGGAAAAAATGCTGATGAATTACGACTTTTAAATTTTTACATATATCATCAGCTCTGAATCATATTTAACAAAATATTCTAGAGACAATAAGTTCTTAAAATAAAAAAAGTGGCACTCCAATCAACTAAATCAATCATCAAAGCTGATCGATCTATGAAAATTTCAATATAATTATTCGATAAAAACTGGCGATTTTAAATCACTTTATCAAGAGCTCAAAGAAGCCAATCAGGGTTACTCTCGAATAATTGGTCTAGATTATGAAAATGATGATTGTTCCAAACTTACAATATTCAAAACTGAATAAATCAGCCAGATTTGATCGCAGAAGATAAAAATGTTTATTTATTTATTTATTTCGAAGTTGAAATTTTAAGAATATTTCACTGAATATGAATCTATCAGACCAAAGGAATTTAAACCATAATTTTTTGAAATATATTTATAAACGAAAAAAAAATTATTATTGAGAACATTTATATACATCTAAAAATAAAAAAAAAGCTGAATAGTTCATTTAATCTGTGAAATAATTGCTGAATAATTCCTTGAGATATTATAAATTTAAAAAAATTATAATGTTTTAATTTCTGTAGTGAACATAGAACTTCAAAGTCGGACTACTCTGCTTTCAGTTCTTAGTTTTATTTAAAGACATGTCGGATAGAGTCGTTAGAGAGTTTCCACTTTAATTTAAAACTGAAATTTACGTGCACTGATAAAAAATCAGAGAGAGATGTGGAGTTCAAAGATCAGGACTGCTTAAGGCCTACATAATAGTATAAGGGAATTATATGACTATCGAAATTTTAAGTTTGAAAATATTTTTCTGAAAAACTTATTATGAGACCAAGTAATATAAAAAAAATGATTGAACCCTTCAGTCGGCATTAACACTGGCGAGCCAACTGGTCGCCAAAGGCGGCTAGTATTTAATAGAATATTAAATTAGTTTTAAGAAATTTCTCATTAATATTTGACAAAGTTAAATATACCACATTTATAACAAGAATCATATATTTTACAATAGCAAATAAAGTTATCCTCAATAATCGTTCATAGTCTAAAGTAGATTTTAAAAAAATAACTAACAGTATGAGTGATTTTAGAAGTAATTATCTTCTCATTTATTTTAAAGATCATACCTAAAAACAGTTTATTAAATTTTTACGAAACACTTTCTATAAAATAACTTCTGAGGTTTTTTAGGGGGGGGGGAGGACGGAGGTATAATTTGATTTTTTAAATTTAATATTTCTACACACATAAAAAATGGAATTTATTATTAATTACATTATTTAACACTAGAAGGAATTGGCTGATTAGGAATTGCTATCTTAGTCACGTGATCAAGCATTCATTTCCGTTTACTGATCCTGCATAATCTTCAGATCTCGTTCCATCTGATTATTATGTTTTTCTGTCCTTAAATTCTCTTCGCGATCAGCGCTTTAAATCTAACGGTAATACAGCAAAATGGTTCTCATATAACAAAATAAATATCTTACAGTAAATATCATTTCATATTCGAAATAAGAAAGAAACTTTTGGGGACACATTAATATTTCTTTGCTTAATCAAAGGAACGATTACAAAGTCGGACAGGATGTCACACTGACCAAATATTTAAAGGCACGTATGCAACCCATGATGTGCGATCTTTAACTTTTCGAAGAAATTGTTTTCTTCAAAAGCAAATGCACAGCATAAGAAAGCGGTGTATCATCAACTATGGCTTGTTAGCCGTAATTACGAAAAATGGGAGCACAATTCTGTTATTTAATACTTTTCGAATGAAATATCGCAGAAAAATTTTAAGCTATTTTAAACCTCAAAAAATTGTCTTTTTTATGATACAAATCCAATTGTTATAGATAAAAAATTGCACTTTAGCTTTCTGTATTTAATTAAACTATTACTGTAATTTAAATAATATATGTATTTATACATATTTTTTGAAAATTATTATATCTGGGGGGGCATGTAGGGGGGAGGGATAGAATATAACGTTATTTCGTTTGGAAGAAGAATGTGATGCTTTTAAAAAACATTTTTTTAATGATGAAAATATTTTGTAATTTTTCGCCTGTTAAATGCAATCATACGCTGACATCTAGCTCAAAACACTCCCACCCAAAGCCTTGTTTTGTGATCAGGCACAAAAAAGTAATTTCGCTTCGTATAAATTCAAAATTTTTAATAAATTCATCTTTTTAAACAACAAATACATTCTGAATACTTATACCTTTCTAATCGATAAAATGGAATCAATATTTCAGACGAACGAGTCGGTCGCTATCGTAGCTGTACACGAAACTACGTGAAATGGTAGTTGGTGTAACACTGCCATCGAAATAAACGCAATGTCTACAAAAAGATTAGTTTAATGAAGCAGAAACCACGCCGGGAGAATAAGGACAGGCATCAAATGCGACAGTGAAAATCCGTGATTAAGTTAGGAAGCAATGGTTTATGCCAATTCTCACTTAAATTTAAAAATAAAAAATTAGAGCTTTTACATAAACTGGCAGAGCATGCCTCCAATCAAGGCATGTCCTTGAAATTTTTGTTCCTCTCTCACTCGTGAATCGCACGTTCTCTGGCATTAGCCCATGCCACCAGCTCGCCTGTTGCTAGTGCCTTTACAAGGCGTTCGATGAAGGTAAAAGTCAATGGAAGTCCTGGACACCAGCCAAGGAATTCCGCACGCACCTGCCCGCGGGAGGAAAACTGCGAGTGATACAAGGGGTGAGCGCACAACTCTGCTGCATTTGCAAAACAAACAGTTACGAAAAATATATATATTCGGGATTTTATTTTATTATTATAATTTTTTTAAATGGATTATTTTATTAATCATTTTAGGGTTCTAAATCAATTAACTTCGAAACTGTTCATAAAATTCAGAATTTTTAATTCCAACATTTTTATTTGAAATTACCAAGAAATGGACGAGTAAATACACTCACAAATTCTAGATACTTCATTCATATTTTTGAAGGGGTTCACACTGAACACCTTCTGCGTTTAATTTAAACAATTATTTTTGATTCCCGAGAAAATTTCTAATTTTATTTCATGATCTAAAAATGAAATCAAACTTTGCAGATTATAAAACAAGTATTTATTTTTAATCTAGGCAAGATAGAATTACAGATACAAAAGTTTCAATAAAAGACAAGAAATATAAATGAAATTGGAAATAGCGATATTTTAAACTAGAAACAATTGATTTATTCTTACTGTAAAATTCACCAACAACAAAATTTAAATTTTTTATATTAATTATCTATTTACTCTCCAACAGCCTGATTACAGCATGCAATTCTGTTATCCGATACAGTATATGCATTTTGTGAAATAAGATGAATTAATGTGCAAATACATTTTTAAATGAATTTCCTGGAAGAAATGTTTCAATATGATTATCTGAAAAATAACTCAAAAATAATTTAATAAAATTAAATCACTTTGATGTGCATCTTCAAAAACCTTTGAAAATGTAACAAACCGCGAAATTAAGCATGGCTTCGTAGCTTTTAATTCAAAACAGAGACGTTTTAACAAAAAAAAAAAAAAAATCACATTTTATGAACTTCAAACGTTTACTAAAAAATAATTTTTATCTTACAGTTCTAGATAATTTGAAAGGTATAATTGTGAAATAGAAATTAAATATCCCCATTATTATTTTTTAAACTTATTTTGTCTCTCTAACATTGATATTTTTTCTAAAATTTCAATTAGGCGATTAAAACAAAAACCAATAGTACTATCACACACACACACACTGTTCTATGCGTGACCTTTTCAGTATATTTGACATAATAAAAAATTGCATATCTTTTGTTAAAAAATTCGTCTTTATTCTCCCTAGTCGTATACCTAGCGAATATTTGAAATTGAAGTAAATAGCTATTAAAGAATGACACTCAGATTGTCAAGACGTTTGCGTGCGGCGGAAGAATATTTTTTAATTATATGATCGTTATGAATTTTATCGTTCCTTAATGATTTGCAAATATTGATATTTTATCATATGATCTTTGTACTTTCTGTGTACAGACATGCCCTCTTCTGTTAAAAAGAAAACTTCAGTTTATATTCTACAAACACTTGCTGCCATTCACTAAAACAAAAATCCCTTCACAACAATCTATTTCAACAAAGAAGGAAGGGAATGAGAACTTGACCTAGTTTTCAAGCGATGGTGAAAAAAGGAATTAAGCAACCCTGCGTGGCAAATATTTCCCCAGAACTGCATCCGCGAAGCCCATTCAGTCAAGTATTGATTGGACGCAAATGGCAGGTTATTCTCCGAGTACTCTGACATCACGGAACGACAATGGAAACGACCCCCTCTCTGCGGAAGGCGTGGAACAGAATTCTTTATTTCCCTGCCTTTCCTATTCACCTCTTCATGCGCGAAAAGAAGGCATTGGGAAGTCAGAGACGCTGGGCCTTTCAGACTTCAGAAAACAATTTCAAGATTGATCTGACCACGAACACGACAGCTCATAAGCGCTGGGCGGGATGAGCGCTCCTCTTGAATTCTAGACGAAACTCGAACCAGCCGCCTCGAGTAGAACTGGGGGGGGGGGAGTTATCCTTTGCAGAATATTCATTCTGAAAAGGGTAACTAGCGTACAAATTTCAATGTATAGATACGCCGTAAAAGATGAAGTAAGATAAGAAAAAATTTGTTTGTTAGAATGATTGAAGATGAGAATGAGCCGATTTGCTATATTAGATTAAATTTCAAGGCTGTTGCATTTTTTTAAAAATCTGCACTCTGATTATTTGTTCATTATAGAACCTTGCATTTTGCATTAAGATATCGCAAGTATACAGTGCATAAAAAGAAACAGCGAAACTTAAACAGAAATATATTAATATTTTGCTAACTGATCACATGCACTGCGAAAATTTGCAGGAGAAATTAGAGAAATTCTTATAGAGTTTTCTTCTAGATGCATTATTTATTAAAACCATAACCCAAACCAAAATAAAACAGAATATAATTTGATTTTTATACTATGTAGTATATATTTTTCAGAAATATTAATTTTCTTAAAGATCATTCTTATATGTAAAATTAGTAATTAAAAATAGCGATGAATGAAGTTTTGGTAACACAGTCTTCAACACTATTCAGGGTGGCCATCATTAAACGACCCAACTTTAAAGTTGTCTACAAGCGAAACTATTGTTTAGAAAAGTATGAGATTTTGTATCGGACATAATGAAGGGATGGAAATTTGTTTGAGCGAATAAAGAAACTTGCACGTAAATTTGTTCCGCAACTCATTTTCGAACAAGAGATTTGAAGGTATGAAGAAGATGCATCAAAAATGCAAATTTTTGTCGAAGACTGCAGCATCCGATGTAAAACCTAAAAACTTTTGCTGAGATTTCGATATGTTTCTATTGCTAATCAGAATGTCCTTACAGTCACCAGATCGAGCTTTGTTAGTTAAATTGTTTTACAAAAACAATGATTCCGGAAAAAGTGCTCTACAGAAATATCGGACTTCGAAAGGGATGCCAAAAGATCCATTGATTAGTAAAAATTTCGATTAATGATATCTAAATTTGAAGAAATAGATTCGTTTAAGGTTCGTTCTGGAAGAGGAAGAAAATCTGTTTTCGCAGAAGCAATAGAAAAAGTTGCGCTTCAAGCTACAGAGGACGGAGCTTCGAATGCACAGGTTAGTGCTCGAAGTGGTGTCAGATGCGTTGGATAGGCTTCGTTCAACTGTCCAGAAGATCATGCGGTGTAGTAGTACTCCAGTATTATCCGTACAATTTCAACTTGTAAAGAAGTTGCTTCCAAATGATTTCAACATTCGACATCAGTTCTCACTTCAGCTTCTTGCTCGCTTTGGGGTTAATTCAGTATGGTCGTGGAATATTCTCTGCACATATGTAGGGCATTTTTATTTGGACGATTCGGTGAATACTCACAACTGCCGAATTTAAGATTGAGAAAATCTACACTCAATCTTACTTATCCCTTTGAAACCACCAAAAGTAACAGAGTCATGTAGGTTTCATTATTTATTCTCGGTCCATATTTCTTCGAGAAATTAAGTGTGAGAGGTCCGGTAACATGCTCGATCACCGGACAGCGATATGCATTGTGACGTCTTCAGATAAGTGGCAAGTAGAAATATAGTAAACTAAGTTCCCACGGGAAAGCAACCACAAACAACGGAGGAATTCGTAAAATGCGAAGAATGCAGACACCTGGTATTCAAATTTAAGTACCGCGGTCAAACTAATGTGTCTGGGCGACTTGTGAGGTCTTCACTGAACTGGACATGTATTGGAACAAATAACGAGGGAAAGAAGCAGATGTTTCCCTGTCAATAGTTAAAAGACGCAAGCCCTTCAAGCAGGAACAATGGGGACCAGCGGCAGATGGCATTCCTTTCTTCTTGAGAAAAAAAGGCAGCAGACAAGACGGAGCCAACACGCCTCTTTGCTGGCCGCTGTTTCCCCCTCTCTTGTGACTGGAAAGATAGCTTAGGTCAGATGATTCAATGAAAGTTGAAAATTGTCCTGATTGGTCATTTGCCACCGAGGGCCGGCCTATGAGACCGAGATAAAAAAGGGGACCGACTGGAGGAGCGAGAGAAGGGAGCCAACAGACTGAGACAGCCGACTGACGAAGCGAAAGCTAGTGATAGGAGCTAGAATTCAGCTTGGAATTCTGTGAAAAATTCTCAGGAGAGAATTTGGAGTGTACGTAGGCAGCCACGCCCTGCAGCTGAGCCCACGTGTAGTTCATCGCAACTTGTGGAACTCTGCGTCCTGAATGAAATGTAAAAGCTCACTCGAGTTTTGGAGAAACCTCCAATTAGTTGAACAGCTGTCTTTTTAATTGCTCCTCCACCCAGTAAATACAGCAGGTTAATCGACAAGTAGAGCATCCCGAACGTCGGGTTGAACCTTGCGGGATTTTCCAGAACTCCATCATATCTCTTCACCTCCGAGAGAGACTCCTTTACTTGTATGAATCACAGCACCTTTCCCTAGTGGAACTCTGAATTAAATTACCTATGTGTTCGTAACATATTTAATCAAGAAGGTGTACAAGTGTGAAATATATATGTAGTATAGCAGGAAATAAATATACTTTTATTTCTCCAAGATCTGGGTTTGTTTTCGGCGCTACTCAGCAGCAGCCTCGGCCAAAACGTAACAACATTACTAATTCAGAATAAAATAGTTCCGGATTTGAAAGCACGTCAATACCTCTCGAGCACAATTTTCATGCAAGATGGAGATCCTGCACACAGTAGCCGTTGAGCAAAGGACGTTCTTCATAAACATTTTACAGAAGAACGTGTCATCAGTCATCACTTTCGTGATATGTGGCCTCCCAGATCTCCAGACCTAAATCCATGTAACTTTTGGATTTGGGGACATTTAAAACATATGGTAAGTCGCGATAATCCAAAAAACTTTACCTGTTTTAAAAAGCAGCAGCTCACAGCATGTTCTTACTATTTCCCAGAACACACTTCGGTCAACTGTAGAGCATGCTATCTTACGTTTTCAGATGGTAGGGGGTAATGATGGATGTCATGTTGAACATGTTTTGTTGTAATTAAATTTGTCAAAAATATGAAACGAGTCATTCATTTGAAAAACAGAAGCTTTTCCCTCATGTTTAAGCATCAAAATTTAGTTAAAATTACAATGCCTCCTCACCAAATACTCTTGCCAATAGATGGCATGCGTTTTAGCAATTCCAATCTTCTTTTTCTTCAATGAGTTTCCGCTAATTCATTCTACTTTTATGACCGATAACGATATGACCGTATAGATGAGTCTCACTACCAAAAAAAAAAAAAGAAGTTGAGCTTATTTTATCCGAAGTTATTTATTCGGAAATGCTCCGTCTTTGGGCAGACGTTAGAAGGCATTTATTTCGTCAAAAAATGGGAAGGGAAGGAAAGATTAAACGAGGAGAGGGTTTTGTTTCCCAACCGAGTGAAATTAAGATTTTTCGCAGAATTAGAAGAAAAAACAACTGATTTTTTTTTTACCACCCGTCAACCACAATCGTCGAAAAGTGCTGACCTCGGGATCATGAAACTATGATTCCGTCCGACGACATCGTCAAGACACTCGCCTCCGTTGCTGCACGTTACCACTCTAATTCTCTTGTTCTCAAAAATTATGCGTGGCAAATTTCAAGCATTGTTTAGTTATGTTTTCCTGAAATATGGCACCACGATGCGTTTAGTTCGGATAATCTGTACAATTTCCGATATCATTTATTTAGTAGCCGAAAAGTGACTAATGAATTGGACACGCGGCATTATGAGCAAGCATTCCAGAAATATACATCTAGGATAATCGATATGGCATTCAGAAAGTCTATAAGCCTTTTATTACTGCTTTACAGAATTTTTGGAAGTTTTTCTGAAGAATTTATCAGTTTTTTAAAATAAGGTTTTAGCTTTAGTTGCATTATCACCCCGTTGAAAGAAAAAAACAACACTAGGGCTGTTTTAGGACAGACCATGTCGTTTTCAACTATGGTCCGATGACGAAGACGACACCCGAACTGACACCCTCTTCACCGCATAACACTACACCAAACCAACGGGAGGACATTCGGCCTGACAGATTTAACGTGCAATATACGTCCTTACAGGTTGGCTCTTCGGTTAAATCAGGAATCGGGCCCGAAAACCTACGGTTCACCTTACCACCAGGCCACCGAAGCGCTTAGGGAATGTCTCCAAATAGCATTCGGTCAGTTTTTAATTACAGCATTAGTAAAAATTCCCAACGCTTTGAAAAGTGCGGCGGTTTCTTGCATGTCAATTTTCAACAGCCAATCTAGGGTTTGAACAAACATGCGGCCAACCAAAAGAATTGAATCCTTCGGAGAAAGGAAAAAAGGTTCCAAATTATTATCGCCAGGACTCCAAACAGATTGAAGGATGAGAAACGATTAAGCCGACGATTTTGATTTCTGGAAAGGAGATGGCCTGAAACACCAAAAGATAAGGGTTTTTAGAAGCACTTAGGTCCGGAACCTTTTGTCTTCTTTACAAGATGAAAGAAATGGTTAATGAGAGAGCAGGTACACTGCGTAAGTGTATTATTTTAATGTAACTTGAAGTCACTACTGATTTTTTTTCTTTTGGATTGTTATTTAAATATATCTTTTGTATTTTGTTATTTAAATATGTATATATTCGATGATCAATTGGAAATAATGTTCAAGAACTCTTAATTCACACGAATGCTTTCCAGCTAAGCCATGCATTCAATAAAAAAAATCAATAAAACAATAATTTCTCATTAAAAAAAATTTGAACACGTTCGATGACATTAAAATAAATTACAGTTATTGAATTTAAAGTTAAATGTATTGTATTTTTATTCATTTCCAGTAATCATTGAATAATCATATTTTATCTTCGAAATTTTCAAATTTTTTTAAATTGCAATTGCTATTTTTATATTAATTACGATAACAATTAATTTTTCAATCAAACACAATTTCCTAAGATCTTTAAATATTGAAAATTTACTGCCAGTTTTAATCCAACAAATCATTTTTTATTATGTTACAACTTCTAGAAGTCATTTCTTTTCATTCGAATTTACACATAAGTGATATTTTTCTTGCTGTCCAAAAGTTTCGAATTAGAAAAGCAGCACTACATAATACACCAAAAATAAGCTAGCGAAGAATGATTCAATTAATTGCAGTGAAGGTAGTTTTAATATGATATTCTGCACTCACACACGCGGAGAAGCTATTATTTCCCGGTGATATTCCGAAAGCAATGAAGGAGACAAGAAATGCGGGCACTCGTAATTTTCCACTACAACAAGAAGGAAGGTAGAAGCACTTATGAAATTAAAGAATCAACGCAACATTGAATAAATAATCCACCGCATTAAGAAGTAGAACCTTTTCTTAGTTTTCTACCATTTACTCTTCAATTTGTTATTATAATTAGTTCCATAGAAAAGAGAAATCAATCTTTCCCAGCAGGTGGCATCTTGCGAGAAGTATGAAAACTTAATTAAATCAATCGATGAACAGGAAATATTTTTTAAAAAATTTGAATTTGAAGTTTCAAAAAGTTTTTGAAAACATTAAAGAATGTATTAGTATCGAGAACATGCAAGTGTGTAAAATTTCAAAGTTTTGGGTATTTGGAAGCGAGCGAAAAGCTATTTACAAAATTTTATCTCCACGAAGAGAAAAAAAATCACTCGAATCACTAACAATAAATACTAAAATAAAAAATGTTTTGAACAGTGCATTAAAAAAATATAAGATGGTAAAAATAGGAATTGGTGGTAAAAATAGAAATTTCAAAAACTTGATGCACAGACAGAAACGCATTAAGTAAAAATTTGATTGCAATTTATTCTGGATGCATTATAATTCTAATAATCAGAAGAAGCAAAGGAAAGCTATATAACATTCATATGACATTCATTGTAGTTTTAAAACCTCCTATTGTTTTTTTTTTCACTTTACATATTTACCATTTTCCTTTTGAATTTCAGAAATGAGATAAAATCATTTTTTAAATACACTGATTATAAAGACATTTTCAAAAAGATTATTATTTTAAATTTTTAATGTGTTCACCTAATTATAATCATTATATCCATTCTTTTTCCAATCGTCTGGAAGCAGGAACTTTTTAAGAAAAATAGAACTTTCTTCAGAATGAAAAATGCCGAAATTTCACCGTAAATAAAAGGGATTTTTCGTAAGTAAAATTTAATATCCGATAGAAAATTAGAACGAATGATTTATCTTAATTTTAAAACAAAAATATATATGTGCTACTTAAAGTATTTATTAATGGCAAATCGAATGTGTATTCAGATGCGATAACCTTCATGTACATAATCACATTTTTTTTAGGAGACCATTACGTTCTCTAAAAAATATTCTAAGTACTCTAAAACCAGAACAATTTAGCATGGGTTTAGTAACTACAGACAACTTATTTTCATTTAAATATGTTAATAATAAAAAATTTTAAAAATAATGAATGTGGTGCTGCTTGAAAAAATAAACAGTATAGGATATTTTTTAGATGATAAATGTCCTCTGAAAATTAATATTACTGTATAGAAAAAAATAAAAATGTGCTTGATAGATGTATGTTTGTAAAGATTGTACAAATTTTTATACGATTGTAACAAAGAATTTTTTCCATGTGTATTGAAAGCTGCTGTTTCGAGAGAGACAATCATAGTAGTTCTCACCAGATTCATAAGTGAAGGAAAATATAGAAGCTTTCATTCTCTCAAACTTATAAAAATGATGCACTTCTGAATTCTGAGAATAATTTATTCCATTAGACTAAATCTGAAAAATAAAATTTTTTTAAACGTTATTCTTCACGCCGGTTGCACAAGAGACGCGAAGAAGGCGACCCGTTTTCTGCGAATAAGGTTTTGTTTTTACTTGTTACTAACGACTGGGAATGCCACAAAATGACCGCAGCGAACAGACAAGGATGTGGCTGTTCGATAGGTGACCAACCTCGTGCGGCAATTCACGCATCTCCGGCCATCAGTATGAAAAATCGTTGGGAAAACCGCGGGACGCAAGGACTGAACTTGCCTTCAACGCGCGTCCAACGCAAAATAATAATAATAATAATAATAATAATAATAATAATAATAATAATAATAATAATAATCAATCTTTAGGAAATACCAAGTATCTGGTATCAGTTTTTTAAACAACTTTCCTTTATCATGACGATGAATCGCAATCTAATGAGTCGATAAGTACATTTTTTTTCTTACTTAACAGGCATTTACTCGAACTTTTATGTTATTTAAATTATATATTTGTTGCAATTTACAGATATTATGCCAGCTTTAAAAAAACCATAGAGTAATATTAATCTAAAAATACTTATGTTAATTTCTTTTTTACAAACTGAATATGCCAACTAATATGCACACTAACGTCCACATCAATATAATGAAGTTCCAGAAAACTGGTACACTAATTTAATATCGTGTAGAGCCTCCACGAACACACAAATAACGGTGCGATACAGATTCAACTATTTTGTGAAGTTATTCTGTAAACAATCCACACCATCATTCTAGCAGGGTAGTCCATAAGTGCGAGATGGCGGTGATCTCCCAAGGAAAGCACTTTACAAAACATACTAGATATGCTCGGTAATGCTCATGCCATAGATGAATAGATGTCCAAGAGAGGGAACGAAATTCAGAAGAGTGCTCCTTCAACCACTCGATAAGTACTGCAGACTTGTAGGGTGGTACATTATCCTCTTGGAATTGTCCACGGCTGTCGGAATGCACACGGGACAAGAATGGCCCTATGAAGTTAGAAAGGATGTTAACATATCTATGACCCGTCAAGATCGAGTCTAGAAGTGTCAACGGTTCCCTTTCGTACCAACTGTGCATGCAACAATGCTATCAAAGAGCTTTTACCAGATTGAACAGCTGCTTGTACGCATGAGAGGTGCAAGGATTCATGAGGTTTTTGCCCACAGCCGTACACAGACGTCCTCCCGATACAATTAGAAACGTGACTCGTCAAACCAAAAACTGTTTTTCCAATCGTTAAGAGTCTAATGACGATGTTGGCGAGCCCAGAAAACATGGAAAGATTTGTGCCGATGAGGCAACAATGGTGCATGAGATTGCCTGAGGCTGCGAAAGCCCATATCAATTAGGGAACGTTGCACATTGCGTACGCTGACACTTGTTGATGAGCCTGATTTCAAATCCACAGCAATTTGAACAGCTATCTCATCTAGCTATTCTTTTGATCCATCGATGATTCCGTTCTGTCAATGTCTTTTTCCGGCCGTCCCGATGCTAGAGATTAGCCGTTTTACCGGAAACCTGACCCTTAAAATGGTCGTGCGCGAAAATCCAAATTTCCCCGATACTTCGGAAATGTTGTGCCCCATCTCTCGTGCACCGACGATACGTAACCTTTGCAAATCACATATCTTGATATTTTGTAACTACAAGAATCGATGTAATAGCTTCCTCAGACACCTGTTGTCTTATGTATGCACTGTAGTCGAATCGTGTAACTCAGTTTGGTTGAACACTACCATTATATGCATATGACCAGTTATACCATTTTTTCGGGCTCTATAGTATATTTTATATATTACTCGGGAGCCAAATTTTATAGCGTTTGGCTATATTTTGTCTATCGGCAATCTCTGTAGCCTCTTCAATTGCAGCGATCGCATCCCGTTGAGAAATGAACTCATCCACAAATAAAAAATATATATAAATGCTTGATGAGATAAATAATAGGCTGGAGGGATAAATCGCTCATGCTCTTCAAGGTCGCAGGAAAAATAAATGTATGATTCAATGCCTACAGTTTCAACCCTCTCCCACTTTTTCTATTCTAACCGCAAAACGAGTTCCATCAGATTACAGCGGTTGATTCAGACTTCTTTTTAGATTGTCACAGGCCGGCAATTTACACCATGAAAATAAATCTGAGGGAGTATTTCATTATTCTTAAAGCATGCAGAAGTATTCAACATGTGGTTTGAATTCAAAACAGAACTCAGGTTAAAAGTCTCAAAGGTGATTTCTCTAAATTTTATGAAAATAAACAGTTCAATAACTGTACACAACTTATTAGGACCACACTGAAGAATAATGAACCAGGACATAGCTTTCCAAAGCTATTAGATTCGATTCGATGGTTTCTGCGGTATATTCGCAAATTTTTACTTTCTCGTGTATGAATTATAGAGAAAATATTGGAATCGTAAAGAAAGAGAGAGAGATGTTGAAGTATTTTTTTACGTTTTAAACCTCCTTCAATTCGAAAAAAATATTTTTGTAAATTCTGTCTGTCAGTGGCTTATTTGGTAATAAAAAGTCACAAGCGCTAAAATATTTGAGAGCCCTCCTTGGTAAATTATTGATGACATGAAAGTGATATGAATGAACTCATTTGAGTTTTTTGTTTTTTATCTCCATATTGTTTTTGCGATATCGTAATATAATTGAAAAGCAATTCCTCGTAAATTCATAGTTTTTTTTTACAGAGATTATACCTTTTATCGACGCAATTTATATAATATGCCTTTTTTTATTGTTTCAACGTTAATGAATATAATATTTTATTTTCTATAAATTAAATCCACAGTCATTGAGTTCCTCAGCGATTTTTATTCTTCATAATTTTAAGAAAAAGGTTTATTTTTTTTATTTCAAGATTATTTGCCCAAGTTTTGATGAGCATATTATAATGCAAGAAAGAATAGGAAATTAAAGTAATTGGGGAGAAAGGCTATGAGAAAATATTCTGAATTTATAAAGTTTTAAAAAAAGATTTTCAGACGCAGCGTTTTGATTCCGCGAGAATTTTACTTAACACTTTTTCTTTAATGAAAAAAAAAATCAAACGGGAAAAATCTGAATATCAGACCGATAGGGATATCATGAACAATCACCTCTGACCCAGTACCCCCAGTGATATTTCTCTCGATATGGAGGACTTTGCGACCACGAACAGATTTAACGAGCGCCAATCGCCACACACTCGGGGAATGTTTTGGCCGGCGAGCTTCGAACCCGTAACCTAAGGAGTACGAGTCCCGACAAATTCAGTAACAAAAAGGAAGGGATCTCGTCAATGAATGTGTCATCCCGGAGAAGTACGAACCTTCAGCGCTTTCATTGAATCTATCACGTCATCTTTTGAGAGTTTACGGGCGATCAATTCATGGCATGCGGTTAACAGTCTTTCAGGCGAGTTTCTCTCAATGGATCGAAGCAAACATTTGAAACGGAAAAAAATTGCAATTTTAGTGAGAAAATCGAATACTAAATTTCCTAAACTGAAATCACTGCGCCATTGAATTATCGAATTTACATATTTCTTAAAGGACAGACCTACAGACATTCAGTCGCCAGTTAAATTTGGCTCAAAATTTGGATAGATTTTGATATAGATTTAACATACTATAGATGTTAAATCTATGTACCTAATTTTATCCATCGAGTTCTCTTCGTTTTGAAGTTATCGTGTAAAATTATATTCGAACAGCTGAACAGATAGATTTCCTCTCGAAAGATTTCGCTCAACTTTAATAAGAACATTTTTGGGACAAACGGACAGACATTTTCCTAAAATGCGTTTTTCGAACTTGCGGAAGTCAAAAAATCAGAGACACTTCAAAATCTCGTGCAGAAATTGTTTGATGATTATAATACTCTCTTTGAACTTCGTATGTGAGAGAGTCAAAATGTTAAATTCTCATCAAAGGGTAATATTTCGTAACTATCGCAAGCCACTGTCCTGCAAGGCTTTCTGTGGGGCGACACATTATTTAGAGCATATGCGAGAAAGTTTCGGGAGACCATTTCCCTAACTTTCTAATATTAATATAGTTGAATTTTATTTGTCCTGTCTCTTCATAGCTGTAAAAAAATTGGATGGAAAAAAACTATGCATTCATTGTGGTATCGTGAGGAGTTGACTTACATATATTTATGTAAATCAATTTACATGACGAGTTACCCCCAAACGCCAATAGTTCCTTCACGAGCATAAGTAAAGCTGCTATACAAGCGGTAGAAGTTTTTAAACGGATGTTCCGTTGACAATTGTTGAAAAAAGCATTCTGAGAGTCGAATGCGAAAACAAAGTTTCTAGTACAACAGATGGAAGTACCAAATTTATACAAACCGGGTTCCATATAAACTAACCTTACATTGATAGGAACCATACAAAAATTTAAGCCCGCTGATTGGTTGGACTCATCCTACGTCATGAAATGTGATGTTTAAGGATTAGCGCAGTGCCTCTCTGGTCTTAGACATAAAAAATTCATACAGTTTCTTTTTCTCAATCTTTATGAAATGTCTCTGTTTTTGGAGACAAATCTTCCGGCCATTTTATAATGAAGTGGAATCATTTACTCCAAACCAAATCTTTTGACGCAGTGATGTGAAAATTTTTGAAGAATGCTACAAATGGATAGCGAAATTCGGAAAATTGGCGAACTCGAATTGGAATTCAAAATAAACAAGAAATTGTGAACAAAAAATTTCTCTGCATCAATTAAAATATGTTTCTTTGTATCATTTATTTTATTCACTTGTAAACATTTATAACTATCCGTCTTTTGGAAACGAATTAAAATTACATCATGGCGCCCTCTATTATGAAAATTAGCGAACTCGATTTTTTTTTGTTGCTTGAATTAAAAAAAACACACATTCAACATTTTAAAAAAATGAATAGCCAGCTGTTATAAGCTTCAAATTGTGCTGCGTTCTATCTGCTCTATATTCTTTAGCTATAATGTTAATTTGGGGCAAATATTATAAATTCTGTTGTAAAAAACACAACAGAATTTATAATATTTGCCCCAAATTAACGTTTATGTAGCAATTTTGGTTTCTAAAAAAATTCCTTGTAAAAAGTTTATTTCAGAAAGGGGGGGAAAGAATTCATTTAAAAATCCTTGAATTTTTTCCAAATGAAAATAAAAAATTTTGGTAAATGAAAGTTGGCTTCCCTTTCAATTTCCGTATTTGAGAAAAAGGAATGGCCTAAAAAAATTGGCACCAGATTTTTTTCAATTGAAAATAAGATCAATTTTTAAATGCTTAATTTTCCTAAAAAATAAATTTTTGAAAAATTATACAAATTATTTTAAATCTTCCATGAAGAAATATTCGTTGTTAGAAAAATGGGAATTTATTGTTATATTATTTTGTCTCTTAAAAATTCTAAATTTTTCACATCTCTGCGAACAGTAATTACATTCTGTGCATATGATTCAACTTCACTACAAAATGAAGTTGGAAGTTTAGTCTCCGAAAACACAGACATTTGAAAAAGAATGAAAAAATAAAATGTATTAAGTAGTTATGTCAAAAAAAGAACAAAGGATCGCTATTAGTACACAGATATATCAGTTGACATCACAGGTCTTGACGTAGGAAGAATCCAACCAATCAGCGGGCTTAAATTTTTGTAAGGTTCTTATCAATGTAAGGTTAGTTTATATGCAACCGGGTTGTCGACCCACTTTGAATTCATCAAATGCACGCATCCGGAGGGAAATACAGCTCATCGGCCATCATTATCGCATCATCCCACAGGAGCAATTTATAGCGCAAGCAGGGCAGTGTCTTCACGCAGTATCAATGCAACTAATAATTATAATGAAACGCGATCGGTTTCTGCGTGCAAAATAGGACGTTTTTACGCATTAGTAAAAATTGGTCTGCATTAGTTCGCCTTTTATTACGTTAAAAGTACCATTTAAAACCGGCTTATATCATAGTAGCAAGACTGTTTTGCCTCATGGCATTCAAATGAATGCGGATAATGTAACCCAGTTAGCAAATAGCTCATACAAGGTAAAGGTAAAAATTAAAAATATTTAATCATTAATCAAGATGTGGCGATATTTTTTTTAAAAAAAATTAGCATTTCTTTGGATCTTTTTGCAAGCATAATTGCTGGTGCAAAAATAAAGTTGGACAATTTATTGTAAAATAATTTGTGAAATAAAAGGGTTAATCCAATATTGTTTGGAAACACAGATTTTATATGATTTTCGGATAACATAAAAATCGATCATTTGAAGACACTTGACGAAAACCATGCAAATTTTTAAGTTTACTTCCTATTTAACTCAATTTTGCAATTTAAGTCGGCAATATCCTTTCCCTCTTGATCAATATTTTGAAGAGTCTGTTCCATCAAGATCGAACAGAAACTGCAAATTTGTGCAATAAACAAATACAAATTCCAATTCATCTGGGTTCCGAAAACTTACCGAAAGAATCGAGAACGAATTGTCTGCCATTCATCAAGTTGCGAGAATCATTCCACAGGAGCGTGGGTATTTCAAATGAGTTTTGCTTAAAACGTTTCGCATACAGTGCATATGTCGTTATAATGAGATAAAATAAATATCATGATGCATTTTTGTTTAGATATATTAACGAATCGACTGATTTAACAGATACTAATAAGGTGCTCTTCGGTGGTTCGAAACTGGAATCTCAAGACCCGAAGCCGACCACCCCCGGTCTCTTACGGGATTTAACAAATCCAAATATCACATTTAGCCAGGTTGTTTTGATATATATATATATATATATATATATATATATATATATATATATATAAAAACAATTATCGTTTACTTTCCCAATCTATGTGAAATTCGATATTGAAATAAGAAGTGTAAAATACATTCTAAAACAAGACTTACCCAATGAACAAAAAAAAAAAAAATCATGAATAAAGACTTTTTCTTACCTGTAAAAAATAATAATAATGAGAACAAGTAATAAAAAATGCAAAATCATTTTAAATGCTTACATAAATCAACAACGCAAATTCATCAAAATCTGAAGCGGACTACTATTTTTTTTTTTTTAATATATTATGCGAAACGGCTGGAAGACTCGGAAATGCGAAAAAAATATTCACTGAATAGAAAACAAGGGGGACTGTAAAAATGACGCTTCAACTTAAAAGATATAAAAAACCAACAAGAGATGTCTTCTCGAAATTCCAAAAAAGGTCTTATCTAAAGGTCTTGGATAAGGCTCCGAAAGCCTCTCATGGCATTGGAGTATAATAGTTATGAAATATAGATTTATGGCGTGAACATAGTACGTCATGGCAGGGGTCAACACTTAAATATAATTTTAATATGGCTATTTGAGTCTTTGCAAGAGCAGCGTGTATACGGGGAAAGTACGGCAGAGGTTTAATTAAAAATATAATCAGTCAATAAACATCGCATCTACTTAATCATTATAACACGAACGAAGCAATCATGATAAGCAAGCACTAATCGCATACATACTGTTAAAAGCGGGCGAACGCCGCGAAAGCGCACGGTAGGAGAGGGCGATTGGCGACGGTTGACGAGGAGCTTGGTGCCAGCCGGGTAGGTTTGGCGAAAGGAAAATCTGGCAGTCGCTGGATCGCTCGTGGTGTATTCCGAAGCTTTGCGTGCTCGCTCGCTCGGCTATATAAGGAACGGGTTGTCGCAATCTGGAGTTCCTCTCGGAAGAGTAGCGACTCGTTGGACAAGCGGATTACTTTTCTCGCTTGTTATTAGTGAGCTGTGTTTACGTTTACTGTTAACGTTGTATAATTGAGCTCGCTGTGATTTACTGTTTGCTGCGATATACGATATCTGTTCTGCAGTCTATGTTTATTGTGCGTAAGACTTGTATTTACGCTGTTAGCGACTGTTGACTGCTGGATTGTTTTTATTTGAAATTTTCCTTTATCTTGAAATTTTCCTGTAAATAAATTTATTTGCGCTGTCCTCAAGTAAAGTCCATTCAATCCGAACCCGCTACTCTAAAAACGTATGTGTACATTGCATTTGGCAAGTTTTTAATAGTCATCGTCGAGAAACAAACATGAACTATGTACCAAATGCAATGCCTGAATGGATGACGAAGTTTGCAGCCCTTCGTGCTGATATTCGCAACCTTCAAACATCACTTCTAGTTTCTTCGTACCGCATTTTAAAATTATTTTTTCGTAAAGCATTTTAACATTATTTAAAGAAGGAGTGAAAGGGAGAGAAGAGAAAATTAGCAATTTAACTGTCAAGACTCAGATTTTATTGCTTCTTGGAGGCGACACCAGTTTTCAAAGTACAATATCAATAAAAGGGGGATGAGAAATATGACCACCGTTTAAATATTCAACGCCGGTGGTCTAAAAATACTTAAGTAAACCCTTGAAATTTTAGGATGTCCCAAAAGTTTCTCATCTCGCTATGAATGACCTTATTTGGCTTTCCTGTACAAACATGCAGGCTTATCTATTAGACGTCTATGCCTTCGGTATCCTTCATACCAAAGCTCTAAAACCGTCGTAAAGTCAGGACTACAACCCAAAAAAGTTCTTTTGACCATTTGATGTGATTAGAAAGACGCAATTTTCTGCGAGTTTCTTCTTTAAGGTGAAGTAAATTCTAAGAAATATTGTCATCAACTGGATCAATTGAAAGCTGCTATAGCAAAAAATGGACAGGATTAAAGAACCAACGAGGCGTTGTTTGTCAACATGATAAAGCGAGACCACACATTGCATTAGTCGTAAGAGAGAAGTTCTTGCAGTTGGATTGAGATGTTTTACCGCATTCTGTATACTCTCCAGATCTCGCTCCATCTGATTAATATTTCTTTTTGTTCTTAAAAAATCTTCTTGACAAGCGTCTTACGTCCATCAGCGAAATAAAAACGCACCTCGAGGATTGTTCCTTGCCCAAAACACAACAATTTCGAAAAGGAGGCAAAATAATGCTTCCTGAGAGGTGCAAGAAGGTAATAGAACAAAAAGGTTCTCCTATAACAAAATAAATAACATCTTAAACAGTAAGTGTTGTGTATTCATTTCAAATTCGAAAGGGAAAGAAACTTATTCGGCACCCTAATAGTTCCATCTTGAATGCAATCGCGATTTTCCCAGAAACCCTTCTTTGACTCCCCCTTCCAACGGATGCCGAAAAGCACCGCTCCTCAGGAAAGGTCATCAGCACTTATTTGCCGGGGACACAAAAAGACGTTTCAGTGAATGCGCCTGTTTGAAACTTTAGCGCTACACGAGAAGCAAGATGAAAAAAAATTTTTTTTTTTTCAAAATTACTTATCTACGACGGGGAGAGGTGTTCAGCGAGAAGCATAATAATAAGAATGAAGGAAACAAATATTTCTCTTCGATTTCTAGAATTACCCATTCGATTTAATGAATACTGTGCAATCAATGAGTATTAGATGTGCGATAACAATAATACGAACTATCCCACAGAGCACATTTTTTCCAAGAATTAAATAAAATATTCAAAACCTTGTCTCCATGTAGAATGATATAGAATCAAAATGCGTTTAAGTGAATCGATTCATTGACAATTGAACAGTGAAAATATGGAAATGGCGCGCTGGCATTAAGAATAAGCGAACCAACTTGAATCTAAGTGGCACATCATAGGCCTCCGTACTAAATATGAAGAAAATAAAGAGGGAAGGGGAAAAAAGATGCGAGACGGAACTTTTAATTCTAGCCAGAAGAAGCATTCTCCTTTCGACTGTCATAGACGAGGTGGTAGTCAAATCGAACTCGAGATTTTGATGAATTGCAAGGTTTCAAATCTCCCCGAGTTCGAAGAACTTATGCTTTTTGCGTTACGTCTGTGACAAGAATAACTGAAAGACGGAAATTTACAGACCTCTTTCAAATTATGAGCAGATTTCGTTCATAATAATAAGTTCTGCGAGATAATAAGAAATCTCGCAGTTCGGCTATTCGAATGTAAGCTGAACGACAACTGCAGCTAAATGGATAAAATTCGGTGCCCAGATTTAGCGCTTATAGTACAGACACTTTTCAAATTGTAAGTCAAATCCAACTAGAAGCTGGACCTTCGGTCTATACTTTCAGAAATAAGCAAGCGCTATCACTCAAAAAGCAATAACTTACAATATATTTGATGTATGATTAGAAATGTAATGTGTGTGTGTGTGTGTGTGTGTGTGTGTGTGTGTGTGTGTGTGTGTGTGTGTGTGTGTGTGTGTGTGTGTGTGTGTGCGTTGAGAAAATTACGTCTAAAACACAAATCGCCGAAAATCGATATTTCGTCATTTGTGTCCACCCATGCCATGGCTCTGGGGCCATTTTCTCGTAAGAGAATATGCGAGAAAGTTTTGGGGAGGCTCTGCTGTTTGTGTTGCAGCGCTCCTACTGAAGCTTACAATACATCCACAGACAGATTTACGGTTGGGATAAGATCACACACTCCCTATTTCCCCCAACAAACTCTGAGTTTTTTAATTAATATTCTCAACCCCCCCCCCCAAAAAAAAACCTCAAAAAGGGGGTTTCCAGATTCATATGAGTATAAAACCTGCAGCAACAATTTGGAATTTGTTGCAAACTACAATAATTTCTCGTTGCCATTAAGAAATGAATATGAGGCATACTGAAACTGCAAATGTTTCCAAACATCATTTTGGAGGGGGAGCACTTTCGAACGGGTACAAAACGATACTGCGAACACAAAGAGTTCGAAAAACGTCCAAATGAAACAATGCACGCAGATAATACGGAAATGTGGATTCGGTATAATGATTTTTATCGGGCGATGCCTCTATCTGTACATATTTCAAAGCTGCAGGTTTTCGGGGAATGTCCACAAATTCCAGCATACGAATCTCTTTCAATAAAGATGATGCTCAATGACACTATTTTTTATAAAGTAAGATTTATTTTCAAGACCAAAAATAAAGAAAGCATGTCATTTCTAGCATTCGATTTTAATAAGTTCTCAAGAAATAGCATTCTCAAAACATTCCGGCTACAGCACGTTGGAGACATGCGGAGGATACAGTGCCAAGTAATCATCTAAATGCGTAATGTTCTCGAAAACCGTAGTTTGAACACTAAACTTGGATTCTTGATATGTATCATTTCGAAGAAATGGATGTTTTCTTTCTAACCCCCCTCTGGCTAATTCATATAAGGCAGATTTTATGCTAGAAATATTTCTTTAAATTAATTATATTGATGAAGGTAGCGCACCAATTCGTGTCCTTTTCACAAAATTCGCAAATTGCTTCGCTTAATTCTAGCGGTTATTAGAGTTAAAAGAATAGGCTGCCACAAGAAACTGATCTCTTATATTAAATTATTCATGAGCGTTAGGTATCAGGCAGGCAGTTAAAAAAGTTCCATGGATTAAAAAAAGTATTTTTTTTATAATGAGCATTATTCAGGCTCAGCATGTCTTAATTAACAGATATATGAGTTCTTAGAAAACAAAGGAGACAAACAAGGAGGATTACAACTCCATATATATATATATATATATATTTATTTATCTTGAGCTTCAACGAAACATCCAAATCATTCCAAATAGTAATGCGCGTAATACAGATCCTAAATTAAATTTGAAACAATAAGAATACTAAAAGTTCAAAATATTCATTTTAAAATGAGCATTCTACAAGAAAATCAGGTCCATTAATTAGTTCACTCGCAAAAAAAAAGAAAGAAAAAACGAATAATTGGAAAAAAATTGAACAAATACTAGAGAGAGTCATAATGAAAGGGGAAGTCTTTATTGCAAAATACTCTAGATCACATAGTAATTATAAATCGCAAAATCGTTTTCTTTCACACAGGTATATTTATAATACCTCCAACTCTTTCGAACAAAGGTATTCAATTGCGACACTGCTCGTTGTGGAACGGGAACAAATGCGAGTTTCGTAACTCTTATGATCGCAATATGCATACTAGGGTTCGTATCAGCATCAAATAAAAATCCGACTATTCGTTTCTTAACCTCAAACCAATGACCCAAAGCTAAGTCTGGAGAAAAATGGAAAGGAGGGAATTTTTATCAGTGGCAAATCGGTCCACTTCTTCATTTTCAGGAACCGTCCAGCGGAATGTCTGAAAGTAATTGAAAGGTGACAATGGGGCCGAGGGGGATTAGGGAGTCAAATGCTTTTGCATCAGAGCGAACCACTTGGAATAGAGAACTGCCAATGCACCAGCCAATCTTCTTAATTGCATCGTATCAAGAATCAGAAAGATAGAACCCACACGCAAACCTTTTCTGGAAGCACTCCTTCGACTCTTCTGAGCTCTCAAATTACATTTATGTATAGAATGAATCGAATTTTTGAGTTGCTATAGAAGCAAAGGTCATGATAGAAAAGAAAAAAAAGAAACGTTATATGTTTTTACTAATAATTTGTTTATGCAAAATGCCATGAACTTAAGGATTTATAGCACATGAAACCATAGAGCCTCTTCAAAACTTCTCACATATTCAAGTAAAGGCTGAGGGAATCAATCTCTCGTTCGATTTTGTCCAAAATTTGACAGGTGTTTACACTATAGACATTCGATCGATGTACCGAATTTTATCTATCTGTCATTTTTTTATTTTGCAGTTAGTGAGTTCGAACTTAAGTTCGTTTGAGGCTGTTAACCTGTATTGGAACAGCTAAGTAAACAGACTTTTCTCTGATCGGATTTTGCTTGAAATTTGACAGACGTCTACAAATGTCGATGCCAAGACCACGCGTCAAATTTCATCCGTTTCATCATGCATTCAAAAAAGCGTTTTTCGAACTCAAAAGGGTAAACATTTAGAGTTCGAATTTCTTGCGCCAGGATCCAATCCAATAGAGTCTGATGCGAGAAAAATACTTCATTTCAAACTGGAAAGAGGAAATTTTGCCTATTCAACTTTCATTTCAGTTTTAGAAAACCCATTTGATGAAATAAAAACAAAACTGTAAATAAAAAAAATCTTCCACGTTTACTGCTGTTTTAAGACCACTGATCTTATCAGGAAAGGTTAGCAAACTGTTAACCTCCCAGCAAAACACCCGTACGGTAATCATTCTTATTTTTAACTTTGCGCATATCGGGAGAAAAATCTGTTGTTGAATTCGTCCAAGTCTTGAAAGAAAACATCTTCAAACTTGGAATCAGAAAAAGTTGAATAACAATCGCGCTTTATCGATCGTCTATTATATTTAATATTATAAAAGGATAAACCAAAATCTGGAATGAAGCGCCTTGCACCGAGTATATTTTACTTACCATTAATATTTGGCTCTTATCTTTTCAAAATTTATTCAAAATAATAAAGCAGAATTTCAAAATTATATTACGCTTTCAAATAATAAACTAAAATTTTCAAGTCATAAAAAAAGTGCTTTCCACCTCGATGAAAATGTAATATAAAATCCATTAAATTATTGACATTTCCTTTTGTTTGATATTTGAAAAGTACATGAACGCGATTATTTAAAAACTAAATTAGAGAAATATAAGGGAGAAAAAAAAATTGAAATCTGCTATCGTAAATTTCAAGTTATAAGGTAATTTTTTTTTTTTTTTTTTGTATCGTAAACCATAAATCGGTTTCCAACAGATGCATCGATAAATTGGACTATCTGAAATATTCTGGTAAAAAGTTAATTGAGACGTGTTTCATAACTTCCTCTGTGGAAGGGTAGAAATTTTCGATGAATTGCTTAGAAATTTGAAACTCAGAATCGAAACGGAGACGTTTTTCGTTGGAGTTTGACAGTTGATATTCAGAATCCGAATGGACACGTTCTGTGTTTGAAGTTGAGTGTTGCGTTGGGAGTTTATGCTTTCTACGTTCCCGTTGTAAAGCTTTTTTACATTCATGTTTTCGATCAGCTTCTAATTTTTAACATTCATTATCCGTTTTTGTTGATTGAAGATTTTGTTGTTTCAAAGCTATGTATTTTTGTTGTTATAGCATCCTTCCTCCTATTCTTTTTTTAGCTTCAAGCCTATGTTTGCGTTTTCGTTCTCTTTCTCTCTCATTTTTATTTTTTATTCTTTGCAGAGCTTCATTGAGAGAAAGCTTAAAACAACGCCCCATTTATGCTTTATTCATTGTTCAAAACGCAGTTAAAAAAGTCATTTCCTTTTTTAAAACACGTACGTTATCTTTTATTTTATTTCATGAAATATTACAACTTCGTTCACTAAAAAATGTACCAACGTTGATATTGCATTAAACTTAAAAACAATAAATCCCTAATTTGTTGCCTATAAATTTTGACGTTTCAAAACTCTCAAACCAAAACATCTATAGGTCTTTATCCCTCTTTCTCTCTCTCTCTCCCTATACACACATATTATATATATATATATATATATATATATATATATATATATATATATAAAATTTCATTTTCAATCCTTCTAACTGGCAAACAAAGTTTTGAAACTCGGCCGATTTTGATATGAAATAACAGCTATGTATGTGATAATAATAATAAAATAATTCTATGTCAACCTTTTAAAAAATGTATATGCTGTCAAAGAAGCATACATAATAATAAAGCACTACTGGTAAAATGAGGTCAACCTTTTAAAGAAGCATACATAATAATAATAATATAAAACAGGTAATTGCAGGTAAAAAAATATATGCGATTAAAAGATGTTGATGAATATTACCATTAAGCTTTATGCATTGCCTATAAAATTTTGAGCTTCAGTTATTCAAAATACCCTAATAAAAACAACATGCCCTCACATGATAATCTTTACTTATAATAAAGCACAATGTGTGTGTGTCTGTTGGCGCTCTACAGGCCAGATCGTTCGACCTACAGCTACCAAATTTGGTACATGTATACCTTGGGGGCCGGAAATGTGCACCTCTTTTAAAACAAAAAGAAGTTTTGAATTGTTACTTTTACTCAATGTGAAGATATATTGTGCAAATCAAAGAATTCGTCTACGTGATTGTAATTTATCTCTACATTTTAATTAATCATGCGAAATAAAAACGCATCTGCTTTCAACGAAGCATCGTAATATTAAAGCTATACTGGTAAAGGCAGGTCAGCTATTTGAAAACGCATCTCCTTTCAAACAAGCATATGTAATAATTAACAATGAAAAATTTGTAAAAGCATATAAAAATATTTTTTACCCTCATTTTCCGGAGATATCAAAACTTTCCAACCAAAACAATATCATGTTCTCACATGAGAAAAAATAAATCAACTATCATTCCAAATTAAACATATAAAAATGTCATTTTCGGCACGTGTCTGCATAAAATGAAACTAATATGAAGCATGATATTTTTGGAATATAAATCGATGGAAACGTTTTCTGTGATATTTTACTATACATATATTACTAATTCAATTAAACAGTTTTATTTAAGGCAAATATGGCTTAACATCCACATGGCATCTTCCGTAATCAGAGCCCAACATCTAATTTCTTAATTTTTTAACAAATGGTCTAAGTGAAATATATAATTATAGATTGAGGGAAAAAATGCTGATGAATTACGACTTTTAAATTTTTACATATATCATCTGCTCTGTGAATCATATTTAACAAAATATTCTAGAGACAATAAGTCCTTAAAATAAAAAAAATCTGGCACTCCAACAACTAAATCAATCATCAAAGCAGATCGATCTATGAAAACTTCAATATAACTATTCGATAAAAACTGGCGATTTCAGATCACTTTATCAAGATCTCAAAGAGGCCAATCGGGGTTACTCTAGAATAGTTGGCCTGGATTATGAAAATGAGGATTGTTCTAAACTTGCAATATTCATAACTGAATAAATCAGCCAGGTTTGATCACAGAAGATAGAAATGTTTATTTATTTATTTATTTAGAAGTTTAAATATTTAGAATATTTTACAGAATATGAATCTATAAGACGAAAGGAATTTAAACCATAATTTTTTGACATATATTTATAAACCTAATATATATTATTGGGAACATTTATATACATCTAAAAACAAAATTAAAAACTGAACGTTTCATTTAATCTGTGAAATAATTGCTGAATAATTCCTTGAGATATTATAAATTTAAAAAAATTATAATGTTTTAATTTTTGTAGTGAACATAGAACTTCAAAGTCGGACTACTCTGCTTTCAGTTCTTAGTTTAATTTAAAGACATGCTTGGATAGAGTAAGGTGGTATTTATATTAATTGAAGTTTCATCATTTCCACTTTATTTTAAAATTGAATTTTACAAGCACTGATAGAGAATCATAGAGAGATGCGGAGTTCCAAGATTGGACAGTTTAAGGCCTACAGAATAGTTTAAGTGAATTATATGACTATCGAAATTTTAAGCTTAAATATATTTTGCTGAAAAACTTATTCTAAGACTAAGTTATGTATAAAAAAATGGATTGAACCCTTTAATCGGCATTAATATTGGCGAAACAACTGGTCGCCAAAGGCGGCTAGTAATAAAATAAAATTGAAATCTATCTCAAATTTCATGTTACCATGTGAGGACATTATTTTTAAGGAACTGTATCTTAATTTACCCAATTTAAACAGGTTTGAAAGAATCATGTGACAATCAGAATATGCATGCGTCGATATATCAAGAATCGCAAACAAGGTGGATATTCCGGCTAAGTTGTTACTTTTTCTTAGTGATAAGTCGTCAAATGTAACAACCATCTTTAACATTTTTGATAACCCTAAAAACAAAAAATTGATGACTCAAAAGCGATAAATTGCCAATTTGTTTCCTACGCATTTTGAGGCCTCAAAAACCTGAAATCAAAACCTCATGCTTTTATATGATTTTTTAAAAAAATTGCTTCGGTTGTCCCAAACAAGCAGCAATGCAGTAATATGTTACTTAGCTTGTACTGAGTTTAGTGGAATGATTCCTGCTATCGAGATTTTCGTTGCTGCTGTTTATTCCTGATTTACTGATGCAACTTGACTTTGAAATAAAAGTGTTTTTCGATTAAATAATAAGCTTAATGCCGATTCTAGATAAGTTTATGAAGTTCTTCTCATTTATTTTTCTTTATTTCTATTTGACAATCAGACGACCCAATAACAATAAGGCAATTGTCCGGAAAAGTGCTACCTCGCTATTATAAAGTAGGTGATAAATTATTTGAATCCAAAGTTTTATTCTAAAAATTTAGTAGCATTAATAGTTGAATGACCAAGGAACTTGTCTCATATTTCAGATTTACTCATACTCGAATCATTACACTGAAAAGAAAAATTCTTCCGATAGTGAGAATTTGATGAGGAATCTTTATTCCGATAATCCACGGTTTTGATTCTAATTCCAATCTGAATACTTTGGAACATTTCCTTGTCTCTTTAAAGCTCCGCAGAAGGATGCCACTGTTGAGCGCCGGATCAATTCTTACTAGAAATTTAGCTATCCCAATACATTCATATCTATTTAATATATTTTGACAAACTTGTATTCTTTTACAGTGTCGGATCCTCTACCCCCCTCCCCTTTCACAGAGGAATTTTCCCCCAAAGCCGAAATGGATGAAATAAACAGTTCATCGATTCGAAAGAAAGCTGTGATGGAAAAAAAAAATAAAACAATGCTCAAAACTTGCAATTTACATACATAAAATAATAACAGAAAATACTAAAAGCACACAATAAATTTCTTTACTTCAAACTAAAATGTTTTCGAACCACAGAATTGGATCATGTATAAAATACACATAATTTATCTTATCATTTTCTATTTAAAGCTACACAGAACTCCAAAAATGATAAAAAGCTTGATTTCAAATCACAGATTTCATAAGATATCTGAAGTTTTCTAGGTGTTGATAGCCTCAAACAGAGGCAGCATCGCTGCCTTCGTTTTTATTTTGAAGCAATTTTTCTTTTTTAGAGATCATTAAAAGTACTTGTGAATATAAGTCAATAAAGGTGAAATGGTTGTTTCCCTTAACAGAAATGGTTTCTATTTATATATCTGTTTCAATTTTCTTTGAGTTTTTCGGAGTTTTCCTTGTTACACAAGTTATATACGTAATATGCCAAGGTATGAATTTTTTAAAGACAAGTATTAGCTTTTAAATAGCTTCTTTCTTTCTTTACTTTAGGAGCTTTGCATTTTGATTTCATTGTCACTTTGTATTTATTCTACAGTTCAGACAACACCAGGCCGAAACATTAAAGACACGTGACATCATAAGCAGCTAGCAGACTAGTAAAATAGCAATTCGGAAAGCTAAGCTTTCGCAGAGACTAATGCTTGACTCCAAAACACGAATACTTTAAATGCAGGCACTGCGGACCAAATTGAAGATATCCCTACTGAACCAAGTATATTGATGTTAGTATTGGAAATCGGTGCGAAATAAAGTCAAAGAACAAAATACAAGCTAACTAATTGTGTCGGTTTAAAATGAGCAGAAATTAGAACATTTGATCTATAAATGTGGTTGTTTTAGTTTATTTACATTATTATTATTTTACAGAGGTGTATTACATTCATAACTTTTAGGAAATAGCGAAATTTTGATCACACCGAGGTATCTGCTATAGTTGATGCTTTAATTTGATGTTTTTGCTCTTTATTTATAACTAATGTTATAGATACAGAGCAAAAAAAAAAAAAAAAAAAAAAAAAAAATTCAGTCCTACTTACTTTCAATTCTTAAGCACTTTTAAAGTTGGGAAAGAACATATTAAAAAATTAGATTTTTTTCATGTGTTTATGTTTATTCAAGCGTCCCCCCCCCTTCTGACTTTTCTTTCTTTTTTTCTGTTCAAGACAGAATTTATATTAAGTATATACTAGGGAATTTGTCTGCTTTCATCATATTATATGCGATATTTGTCAATTCCAAATAACAATTTTTTTAAAACTTCAATGGTCATTCATTCAATCGTTCAGTGATAAGAACATGCATTTTCCGATTGGCCTATTTCCGATTCAAAACTCAAAATAAGAACATTACTGCTCAAACTTCCTATATCTAAATCTTGATTCAATTTTCACGCTTTGCCACTAACGCAGCAGTTTCAAAGCCAACTTTTTTTTTCAAATTGGCCGATTCTCGATCGGCCTTTCTTCACATTATTTTCTTAATTTAATAGTGCTTGACGCCTTATAACTATTTAAAAAACAATGCAATGTTAATGTGAGTATTTTTTTTTAAATCCATTCAGACGCTTGTTAGCCGAGAAACGAAAAATTACCGTTATTTGAAAAAGGTAAACAAACCAGAACGTTATTTAATAGAGTCGCCCTATTAATCAATGCGGTTTATCTAAAAGTAAAATTAACAAATAATATTGTTTTAAACTCATATATTATTTTAAAGCTTTCTTTTTTTTTCATTGCCAATAGCTAAATAAATATTTTCTACGACGTAATAATTCTCTTAATTAAATATTTCAAACAATACTGACAAAACAAGTCTCAGATGTCTTGGACTCGATATCTACCCATCACAGAGTGAATAAAATGCAATGTTTACATAAAAAATTATATATAAATATGTATAGTTCGTTTCTATATATAAATATATATAGTTTCGTGGCAAAAGAGAAAGAAGACACTTTGAAACTTCCATTTATTTCATCCTGAGAGGCATCACTTATGTACAAGAAAGAAGTGACAAGATACATCAATCTACAGCATGACACAAAAGCAAAACCGAGCGAAATATTTTTCACGTGTGATTTTATACTTTGAGATTATGAAAGGGATTTCTTGGATATATCGATTTAGTTAAGGGAAATATAGATATCTTTTAAAAGAATTTGATAAGTAATAAGAATTTTCATTCCTTCACACGGAAAGTGTGCAAGCAATGATTAAAGCAGTTTTGTAGACCTCCAGAAGTATTAATCAAATAAAAAAGGGGCGGAATTGGCTCAGGAAATAAAAAAAAATTAAGAATTAAGTTGATATGGATTAAATTAAAAATTAGGAAACTAATAAGGATTTAATTTAGATTTTGAGATATCATTGCGTACATATAAACACTGCTAAAAACAATTATATTGTGTAAAAACAATTAAAGACGTTGCAAGTTATAAGAGATAAAAATGACATTTGTTTGGCAGAAAGAAAAATGCGTTTTATAGAGTATTTGAGTACAAAGGGGGGAGCACAATTTGCGTATATGAGGGGGAAAAATATTTAAAAAAAAATGTTTTCTTAAAAGAAAATCGTTTTTAGTAGGAGGTATAGTTTCTCCGGACGGCCGGCATCGTTGACCACCTTTGAAGCATCGAGTCAATGAGGGGCTGGCGTATTCTGTCCCACTCCTGCAGAAGAGCTCTTTCCAGTTCTTAGTTTGTTTCAAGATGGGGAGGGGGAAGGCGTTCAGCAATTCTTCTGCTTAAAATGTCTCACACATGCTCAATCGGGTTCATGTCCGGAGAACATGCTAGCTAATACATCCGTTCGATTCTTTCCTCCAAGAGGAAAGTTGAAAGCCAAATCGAATTCGCTGGTTCTAAAGCGCTTCGTCTTCGACGTCAAACTCAAAACTTCTATACTACGGAACTTGAAAGTGAGAAAAAAATTGCATTTGTGCCTCTCTTCTCCCATTTTAGGCACAATAAAATTTTAGACGATTACTGAGCAAACTACCGTATACGAGAAAGTAAAAATGTATGTAAAAATAGCGCAGCCAGAAAAGTACGAGATTGGGAAAAAGTCAGCTTGAGTATGATTCACCCATTCATTAGAGATAACGGGCTTTCCATTTCGAGCGAAATTCACCAGGTCTTTAAAATTCCGTTTAGATGCACTGCTTTTTTTTTCTTCTGAGTTTAGGGCGGGGGTGGGTAGTATGAAATGTGCTTATTCGAATACATGCTAACTTTTTATTTACTTAAAACGTAGAATGCTAAAATCTTTGTTTTCTTACAAACAGCAAGGCAAAACAACTTCGGTACGGGTAGAGAAACCATGCAACTGAAAGCAAAAACGGAAATGGGTCAATGCATGCAATCACGTGACGCACGTCAGGCACACCACGACAATTTTGAAATCCACGGCACTTCTCGCAGCATATCGCCTGTTAACATGCAATCAGATGAGTTGCGGTGACATGTAATGCATGAAGAGACCCCGTTTCAGCACTGCTTATCTTAATCTAGTTTTTTAGCAGTGGGGGGGGGTGTAAAAGTGCTTTCCTAATATCCACCAAAATATTTCAACTCTAAACTCAACTAAATAGATCTAGTAAATATAAGCATTAACTGACGCCAAAATGAAGCCAATGAAAGATTTCTTTTCAGATTTAAGGTGCAATGGAGTGCGCACAGCTGCGTTATCAGTTACCAAAATTCATTACTCTAACTTGACGTGTTTACATACACAACTTGCTGACGGACATTGTTAGATCCCTAACCCTGATGGCATAAAGCCATTTCAAATTATCCTGATAATGATACAATTCCAAAAATGTTTCTGATTTCATATAAGATGAGAATTGTGCATTCAAGACTGTCTTCGCATAAGAGAAAATAAAAACTTTTTACAGCAATTTGGAGCAGTATTTTTTTAATAATAAGGAAGAATATGAGTCTATCGGTACTCAACGGGGCAAATCTTTGGCACAAATACACTCTGGTAACTTACAACGTGCAGTTCCGAATGATTCTTTTAAATTCAATTAGAATTTTTATTCATTACAATATTGGATAAAAACTTGGTATTTTGACAAACACAAAAATGATTTTCGTAACAACTTAAAATTTAAAAAATTATCTTTATGGTATTAATTTAGTCATTCTTCAAATTTTTTAATCCCTATTTTAATAAATTTTCAAAAGATATTTTTAAGCATAATTTATAACAACACTTTTCATTGTCAACAGAAATAGAAAACCACTTTATATTAGTAAGTAAATATTCAATTGCGAGTAGTTTCTTCCATTATTAGAAACTAAAGTAAGTCATGGATCTTAAGCTAACAATTGTTTTCACTAAATTTGTAAATAAAATATATTTATTGAGCTAAAAATTATTGTTGGTAAAATTTAGTTCCCTTTAAAGGAACCTTTTAATTTAATTAATATGCTGATGAAGTAAATTGTGCAAAAATGAAATTAGGCAAAATATGCATGAAGAACAAGCATGATACATGGTCGTTCACTTGACTGTATAAAGGCTGGTAAAAAAAAATAAAGTTATGTTTTAAATTTAAGTTGAAGTTTTAGAAAACATTGATTAAACGTCTATTACAGTTTGGAGTTAAAATTATTTTGCTAATAAATCTAGAATATTCAAATTATAAAACGAGATTCGCCTAAAATTAATAATATGATATAAAATCAGTCATGTGATTAGCATTCAAAATGAATGCAGTTGATAATAAGAATACAGATCACAAATACACTTCTCATTAAAAAAAATCAAAGCAAAAAAAATCGAAAAATCGAAAAAAATTTACATGACCGAAAATACAAAAAAAATTGAGATAATTCGCTATCATAACATTCAGCATTTCAAAATGAACGAATACAGAAAAATGAGAACTCCATGTAAATAAACATAAAAGAAAACAGATGAAAGAATTATGATAATTTAGTTCCTTTGTGATATTTGAGGCATTTTCATCTGAAATTCAAAGGTAAACTTCTGCTCCGACGCTTGTTTCGAAGGAAAATTCCATGAAAATCGATCTAAACACCGGTTTTCAACCTCAATGGAGCACAAATGAAAATAATAGCAATAATAATACTTCCCTTTTTGACGAAAAGACAAAAAGTGAAAGTAAGGAGACAACTTCGAAAAGAAGTTCCTAATTTCTTTCCCTTCTTATTTTCGCACAAGATTTTGAATTCTTTGCAAGACCCTTTCTCTGTGGAATCGTGGAACCTGCGCTTGAATTGAAGGTTTCCCTCCTCCGCCCTCTTAAGCAGATTGGAGGAAGGGGGAAAGGCAGGGGCTTCACATTAATTCTACATAATGCTTAGTAAAATCATTCAAGCACCGGTCGCTAACACGCCCGTTCTTCTGCTTCGCCAATGATTTTTTTTCTAAAAGTTTGTATTTTATTCAACATATTTCTTTGAAAATGAAATAATTAAAACCTCATGATTCAATAACTGAATAAAATATTAGAAAAAAAAAACTTCCCTCATCCAAATAAGAAGAAATTTTCTCCCGATTTCATTCCCTCCTCCACAGCAAAAGGTACGCAATATAGACCCTTTCAGTAATCATCACAACAGAGTCACGACAGTTATAAAAAATAATTGCACAATCAATTATTAAATATTGAATAATGCTTAAATCAATATTATTGGGATGATAAACATTTGCATTTAAAATGTCTTACATGTTCTTGCAATAAGGCTTTTGGAAATTATTGGTCAAAAAGTTAAAGCCCTGCCCAATTTTTAAATGATTTTAATTTAATGATTGCAAGGTGTATGTCTTCTGCCTCCAAAGTAAAACTAAGTCACAATTTAATGGCTGTAGATTCAATGATTCCGTAGACGACCAAGAGAGAAGACAAGAAAATTGTAATCCGCGTGAAATTACTCCTATTGTATTTTATTTAAAAAAAATCTGTAACTACCCGATAAAATAATTTGGAACTGAATTTCAGAACACAATAAATTGTTATTATGATCTGCCTTTTATGTGTAAGTAAACGTCCGAGAAAGATAAAATAAAATTGAAGCAAAATATGTTTCGAGAGAAAAATAGAGTTAACATTTTTTGTTGAAAAAATAATTCCAAATGCAGATGCGTCGAGTATGAAAGAGCTCATCGGTAATTGTCAACTGGTTCATCAAATCTAATTTTAATTGAATTATGAAAAAAAAAAAACTTTTATGGTTCTGAAGAGTCCGAAGTTAAAAGATGCTACATATCAAATATTCGCCTTAACAAGCAAAAAAAAAGTTGCAAAATAGATCCAAAGAGTGACCACCTATCAACTGCAAGTGGGTGTTGCGTATGTTGGTCAAATGGGCCAGCCAGTTGGATTTCACTTTTACTCGTATACATGCAGCAACATCCCACACAGCTGCGAAACAACGAACTACAGTTTGCCAAAACACATGATCTAAATTCAAGCATGGACGGTCTCTGCTCCACTGGCCATCCAGGTAAAACGGTTATGCCTTGTATCAATGAATAATCCTATTTTTGAGAAATAAGCTCCAACTTCAGACTTTGTGATGCTTATTCGCAACCATTCAATTGCAGAAGTCTAGCGGCTATTCACATCCCTTTTTATTCACTGCAATGAAAACTTTCAAATTTAGTAGAAGCTGAAAAACAATAAAATTCACAAGCGAGTTCGCTCATTCGAGACTTGCTCATGAAACGATTATAATATTGTGCATAATAGGTTTGTATCATAAAATGTTTTCCGTCATAGATGTAATAAAAATTATTTAATTACAATAGGAAAATAAAGAGCAAAGCTGAATAGCATTGAGAAATCTGCATACAGCAAATTATGATATTCATACTTATTATATAATAAGAATGAATACCATTGTTTAGGGAGATTCTACAAATTTGGTCTTATTTCGCACGTTTGAAACTCAATTTCAGCGGCAGTTATTTTAAAGCTAAAAATCAGTACATTTTAATGTTGGAGTTTTTAAAAACATCCCAAAAAAGCATGTGCTATTTATTATGAAATAATAACTACGACAGAACGGCATTTGATTGCAACAATTCCCCTTTAAAGGTTAACAAGGGGGGAGGAACCCTGCTATAGATATTACGATGACAACGGGACGCTTGATTCCTGCAGTTAGAATGAGGAAAGGGGGGAAAAACGGAAAGAAATGCAAATTTTAAATATTGGAAGTGGTCTTCCTAAAACGCTCTCGCATACTCTCTAATAAAAGTTTTATCCTACAGATATAATTGGCATACAATAATTAATAAATATTAACCTTTGGAGTAATTTTAATTGATTCTATTGCATAATTCTTGGCGAGTTTGGGGATGATTAATGCCTGTCATGCGATTAATAGTATCCAAAAATTACAATCACTAAATCATATACCTATTTTGAGATATATAAGTCTTTGCGTAGTTGTTGAGTGCGGCTTATTGGCGCAAGAGCCAATTTTGGCTATACTGCGCCAAGCATAAGGTAATTAAGTCACTGTGATTGACTTACTCCGGAAAGTATAAATTTGCAAACGCTGTAGGATTTGGCTCAAAAATAGGTGTTGAATATGTGTACTAAATTTTATCTATTTAGCTCTCTATAACTTGTAGTTATCGTGTGAACTTATAATAGAAGAGCGGACAGAGAAAATTCCTCAAAAGGCCATGCATCAAATTTCATCCGTTCAGTTTAAAGTTTTTTGAACTATGCCATCACAGACATTTTTTTTAAGTGTGTTTGCGTATGTGTGTTTTAACTCGGAGAGTGTGGATGAGGAGATCTGTAAAAGTATCGAGTTCTAATTTTTTGACGATTTTAATATCGATCGAGGAAATTAAACACTACCACACAAAACGATTTTTATTCTTTTAGTTTGGTTAGCCGAAACTGTTAAATAACGTTAACAACGTCACTAAGAGGATTTCTAAAAAAAAAGGCAAAGCTTGAGCTTTGGAAACGATAATGAAAGACTGACGACAAGCAACAGGTATTGAAAAGATGGGACTATATTAAGGAATTTGGAACTGATAAAAGCGAGAAACGGCCGATGCATCTGAAGCTTCTCTAAGGGGTTGAATGATATTTGATAGCAATAGACAGATTGATACCTGAATCCTCTCTCGAAAACTTTCATCTTGCACTTAAATATAAAAGTCATTGCGACTTCATTGGTTGTACGGTTCTGTGTCACTTGCGCTCAGTCTCATTAGAGCTAACTCATTAGAGGGTGTCATTTGCGTTCAAGCCTTAAAAAAGGTACAACATTATAACTTTTATCTTTGTATGTAAAATTTGGCGATTTTACAATGTGCGCCATATGGTAATCAATCACTGTCAAAGTGAGAATGATACTCCATATCTCTGATAACGTTAAAAGGCTGCCGTGGGAAAAATGCTAACGACCGTTACCGCGTTTCAAATTATTGATAAATGAGCGAAATTTGCTTCAAAAACTTATTATAAATAAACATGTTCATAATTTTCTTACACTGAAGACATTTATAAGAATTATAATTTTGATTCACAAAATACACAATACAAATTTCAATTAAAGTGAATTAGTTTTTAACTTTAAGATTTAATCTTTATATGTCTTAAAGTTTAATTTTATTTAGCAAAATGAAAAAAATACAAAACAAATTTTTCTTAAATTCAAATTTAAATGATATCAATAATGTTTAGCTCTTTCAATACGTATGTATTATTGTATGTATATATATTCTACAAATGGAAATGGGCTAATGTATTTTTCTACCTTAAATCTCTTCAAATAGGTTATCTTTTTTCTTTTCTTTTCTTTTTTCAAAATAATAAGCGCTTCGGCTAAAATAAATTATAATAAACGTATTTAAAATTTCAAACAAAAAAAAAACAGTTGCTGGTTAATACTCAGGGGAAAAAAGTATATTTTGAAATCAAAAATATTGATAATTACTGAAATTCCTTGAAATCTGAAATACATTGCTTCATTTCCTAGCTCATTTATTGTCAGATTTAACTATACATAATCCAATGTACCGAAAACGATATCTAAATACAGCATCTAAACGTACTACATTAAAACGCTTAATTCTCAGATACAGCATCATGTGGTAAAGTTTTATTCACAGGTAATAAAAGAGTAAATGTCTTTCTAATTTTCTTAAAAGCGCTACCAGTGATCTAATACCAATTTTCAATTTATCCTAGATCTACGATGAAAGAAAGATAGAAATTAAATTTGTTACCTTAT
>JAOUZG010026747.1:2989601-3005946 GCA_026289955.1 Argiope argentata
ATAATGAATTTAAATAAACATAAATTTAAAATTTAGTGACCCTGACATATATAAAGATAGATAGATAGATTTGTTGAATAGAAAGTTAATCATGTAACAAATTTTTTTTTCATTATTAAACAGAAAAGTATAAGTATATAAAAGTGTATAAAAAAGTGTAAGCTGTATTTTATTGAATTGCTTGTGCAACATTTGTATATAGTTTTTTTTTCTATGAATATTAATATTTTATATAAGGAGTAATTTACTGGCTGTAATGAGTATTCAAATGTAAACAGCAAGGTGAATTTAATTTTCAAAGTATGCCATTCCATGCATTCTCTATGTATCGTAAGTTTGTTACTGGCAAGGGAGTAATGTAACGGCAATAACAATATCAAAATATTAATTATTATTTTAATAATATCGAAATATTGTTTCATTTGTATACATATATTTCTCTCACATCTGTATAAATTTCTTGCTGAAAACTGTATCGTAACTCCATTGTTACTGGGGAAGGAGTGATGTAGCTGCTATATTTGTGTGTTATTATCTTTGTTTTCATAAGTTTGTTCTTAAAGAATTGGCAACACTAGTTGTTTGTTGTTGGAATAAAAATGATGTTGACATGATATAGTTTCACTTCTTTTTAATTCGAAATATAATCTGCATTAATCATTTTGAAATTATAATAATGTTCTTGCAACCTATCTTTAAGAACTGAATATAACAGCGCAACAAACTCACTTCTTTGATGTTTACAAACTCAGTGAACTATTATTTTCCCCTCGTTCTTTTTTGTTTACAGTGTTATTCGTGATCTTTTGTCATCGACTTTCCAAGTATTTCGTGATCTCGCTTCACAAATTTTATTAAAGTTTGTTGATAAAACTTTTTAATTACACAGAAATTACATAATAATAACGATACTGAGAAGAAAAAAATTTGGAAATAGAAAATTTTTCCCTAATCAGAGTTTTGCAATATCTCATTATCAATATTAATAACCATCGGCCACAACAAATTCTGTTGTTACTGCTACGTTCAGTGGCGACGGAGTGGTCGGCAATACACAAGAAGAAGTATCAGTACTGATATATACTGTGTGCTCTAACTGAATGACGAGAGCCATTGAGAATGCTGTTTTGAGCTATCTAATAAAGAGTTCTTGGAAAAATGCATTCTCAGGCAAACCCAAAATTCTAATTAGAGTTTCAACAATTGTGTATAGGAAAGAATCCTCCAAATAGCATTTGTTTGGACAAAATGCATTAAAAATAGGTGTAATGGATGTTATAAAATGCTTTAATGATGTAGTTTACATTCAAACTGAAGTAATAAAAAAATGAAGGAATTGCATCTGGTAGAAATGCTTGTGATGCATTGAAAAAAGTAGATTTACTTCGCATCCATGAAACTGATATTATACACAAAAAACAAATAAAGAAGCAATAACAATTAAAAGATAAATGAAAAAGTACCTGAACTTTAGGAAATGTCAAATAAAGATGAATATGGCTCAGGCAGTTTTGAAAAATTAATACACATTATTTTATAGGTAAAAATATAATTTTTTACAGTTTTCTCAAAACATGTTTTTTTTCCAACTTTAGGTACGCTTGTACAAAATTCTATTCATTGTAGAGGTTTTAAATTTTATATTATAATACATAAAATTATTATGTATCTATTAAATTTTTTTATGTATTTTTGGGGAGAAATATAATTTTAAGAGGATATTTATAATGAAAAATACTACATATTTTTGAAGTTTTCTTTTTATTTCACTTTTAATGTTTTTTTTTTAAAAATTTTGTTGTTCTAATGAAACAAAAAGTAGTTCATTATAATTATTATACTTTTATGCACATATTATACTAAGTTTGAGATGATGTTAAGCATATTTTTTTCTAAGCGTACCTGCATATGTATGGATAGTCGCATCATAACACATTTTCTATTTGCTATTGAAAAATAAATATTTCAAAATATATCTATTTTTTTATTGTATTTAATTGAAAAAAGTACATTTTTTCCATATGTGTCATATATTTTATTGAGGAATAATATTTACTTGTATAAAGTCCCCTTTATTTACAACTAAAATTTTGGCTATTTTTGATGTCGGGAGCGTCCAGTTCCCTTAACTAGTTGAAGAGATGCTCTCGATGTTAGTTGAAGAAGACCTAACAGTAGAACTAATCAATCACCTCTGAAAATAAATTCATTTGAAGAGAACTCGGGGAAGACAGGAAAAAAAAGCATTAAAAACAAACTGAAATGACTGAACGATAGACAATGAAATCCTGCAAGTGAATACGAACGCTCTGATTATTTAGCTATCAAAACCTACGGCAGCAGGCGTGATGATTCAGAGGCTGTCAGGCAAACATAATATGAACAGTACTTGATGCAAATTAGAAATAAACACGTTCATGGAAACCTTAGAATTCCTTTCACTAAAAATACTTGCAACAAATGAATGAAAACTAATTTAGAAAGACTCTTAAATCATTCCTTTACAATCTGTAATCGCTGTAAAAGATTGCACATCATATATTAATACATACATAACTATTTCAGCAGTGATGATTATTTAGTTAAACAGTTTCTGGTTTCCTTTTTGTGCGATAAATGGAACTGCAGCATTACTTTGAAATGGACTCCGATCCAGATTATGGCGATATGGCGAGATTGTTTGTCTTTAGTTCAGAGATCTCACTCAGCTTGCATGGTTCCTTGCCGTTTCGACATCGAATTTAAAACGCAGAAAGAGAGAGTATTGAAATCAGAAGGCGTTCACTATCGGGATTTTGACTCATCTCCGTATTTTACCCGCGTTTGGTTCTAAAAACAAAAATGAAATATTATGTTTATCTGTTTGTGAATCTGAAAACTCAAATACAAGCTAAATGGGTGAAATTTCTTATACAGTCTTCACATGAAAATTTCAAAATCTATATTAGATTTTTTATCCAATTGGCCAAATAAATAAGGCTTCGATTTTCTTCAAACTTAGAATTTATGGATGAAACATACCGTATAATGTACAGAAGAGAAATGTTCCGGCTGATTGGATTGTATGAATAAAAACTTTTTAGTTCTCTATCTCTGTAACTGTGAGAAATTTATAAATAAACAAGAGCTTGAGATGTGTGATCGTCTCCCTTCACTAGCGCTGGTGCTTTCTGAAGAATCCCTTCAATCATATCATTCCTTAGAAAATACAATGAATTGGAAAACTTACATCAACAGGAGCAGTTGTTACAGAAAAAAAGAGAATAAATTCCGAAAAGATTACATTGAATATTGCCTCAGATTTCCAGCAAGATGGTTTTAATTTCTCCATTTCACAAAAAGTTTAAGCAAGAATAACGTTCGAGTGGCGCCTTCTCAAGTTCGGACACCATTTCTCATAACTTTGGAAAAGTAGATAAAAATTGATTTAAACCAGATCAGATGGCTGGGCAATTGGAAGGGATAACAGAAACCTTAAAACAGCAAACAAGGTTAAAATGAGAGAATAGTTGTCAAAAGAACAAATTTATCTTTTGGTTTGAGGGAAGAGAAGATTCAACACCAAAGCTGAGCTGCAGAAATTTCTGCTTAGCTTCCGTTGATTTTATGAGGAAAAAAACATCTTTCGGTTGCTTACTTTCTCGTAATATAAAGCATATGTCCTGTCGGTCCATCTATTTGTAAAAAAGATAATCCATCGGTCCATCTATTATGAATCAGAAACCCTTTGGGTTAGATGAATGAAATTTAGTATATGACCTTTACATCAAATTCATAAATCTCTACGAATTTTGAGCACACTCTTTCAGATGAAGTTTGTATGCCCAATTGTCCGCATAAAAATTGAAATGACAGCTACAAAATGAAGAGAACTAAATGGATAAAATTCATAAAGATTTAACATCCCTATTATCAAATTTTTAGCCAAATCCAACAAGGGGTTGAACGTCGGTATTTTCAGAGTCATGTAAACGCTATAGCTCAAATGACGCAAGGTCTTAAATGCAAGGAGGTCAATATCGAAACATCCACACTCTGAGCTCTCTATGCAGCGAACTACTCAGTATGAAGGTCACAAAAATGTTGGATATACTATTCAAGACATAGGGAAACTGACGTATTACGAGGGAAAGTCCAGAAATCCTGACAGATGGCGCAGTACAACAGGAAACATGCTAAAAAGACCGAAAACACAAACATACACACACATGCGGTATGGATTTTTTTTCCTTTCTAATTTTTGTTGTTAACATGGAGGGGAAGAAAAAGATAAAAAGTGCAGATATTGAAACTATTATTTTAAGTGCAATTTCGCCCTGAAGGCAAAAAAAAAATGCTCAGACCTTTGAATTGCTTCTACTGTTCTGATTATAAAAAAGAAAGAAAAAAATTGGAAATATCCTTTTCATCAGCGATGGTTTCGCGCTTTGCTTATGAAATTCTTTTATAAAAATAAAGGAAATGCTAACATCTAGAGTTTCGTGAACTTGAGAATTTAAGCAAAGGACAAGGAGGCACCAAAACAGGTTCAAAAAATTTGTTATCCCCTAAGTGCAACACGCTATTCGTTATATTTATGCAAGATGATTTCCCTCCATACATTGAACTCTATGTAGAGCAATTTCTTCGGCAACCTTTTACTAATGTAGAGGGGTTAGTCGTTCATTTCTGGCAACCTAACCATCTCGTTCTATCCCCCTTGATCTCTGTGATTTTTGGCTTGGGGCCTTCCTTATCGATAATCTCTGGTCACCTTGACAGATTTCAAAGACAGTACCACTCTGCATGAGAAAAGCGTCTTACTTGATCAATCACGATTTACATTCAATTCAGAGAATATAGATTTTACATTTGAAAGAAAGGAATCATATTTGCAGTTTCCTTTGTATCGGTAAGACCCTTGAGATATTACAAATGTGTATTTTGATTCTTTTCAGTATATTTTTTGTTGTGCAGTGCCATCTATCGGAGTTTCTGCAACTAATTTTTTTAGCGAAATCCGTTTCCTCGTATCTTAAATAGTATGTTCAACAAGTTTGGAGTCTATACACTGAATAGCCCGCTGTATAGATATATCAGAGTGGGGTGATTTAATTGTGACCATCTTGTACATGAAATGTGATTTTGAGATTATAAATGTAGTTCTGTGCCAAATTTTGGTTTCAGTCGACTGGAAAAATACGTTTAAAAAGCAAATTCTCCTTTATTAGAGAGTATGTTGGGGGACGTAACTCTCGCTGGTTAGTAAGGCATAAGGCGTTGGCAATAGGAGCTCAAATTGTTCAGTTCAATTACATTTTACTTGTAGAGTTGACAACAACTGCTAAGATTATTATTCAAACTAAATGTCGGATGGAATAATCTCTATGTTATCATTTCTATTCGATTTTGTTGTAGTTCAAGCTTTGGATTTGAATGATCATACATGTGTATCGCATATTATTTCCCGAAGCATTGAAAGTGTGTGTTTATTCTCCACTGCTAAAGGTACTTTAACGCGGCACGGTTAGTGAATTTTCATGCTTTTGAGGGCCAATTAGTGGGCAATGACCAAACACTATCGGATACACTATCTGGCCAAAAGTATTCAGACACCCAGCGGTATAGACAGAGCGTATTGAGGTCCTTATTAATATGATGTTGGTCCTCCATTTGTATCAATGAAAGCCAGCATATGTCTGTGAAGACTTTAAACATGTTTTTAATTTGTGGCTATTGGACTTGATTTCCAGGAATCCATCAGAGTTGAAGTAAGTGTTTGCATTGAGAATGGTCGATTAGCCTGGCTACGTAATCTGCCCTCTAATTCATTCCAAAGATGTTCTATGGGGGTTTGATCGGGACTTTGAGAAGGCCAATCCAGGTTTTGAAAAAACCATTTCGTCAAACCACATCATTGCAAGCCTCGATTTGTGAATCCAGCAGTTATCTTGCTGGAAGAGAAATGACCCCAAAATATTGCCACAGAGTTGAGAGTGCATCACTGTCCAGAATGCCCACATACATCTCAGAATTCATGTTTCCAACCACAGAAACTAACGAACCCAAGCGAAACTACGAGAAATACCCCCACTCCATTATGCTTCCACCACCAAACTTAAAAGTTGGCATAATGCAGTCACTGAAGAAATGTTCACCGGACATGCGCCAGACCCAGACGCATTCATCCAACTGACAGACTACAAAGTGAGATTCATCAAGCCTAAGAACAGTTTTCCCCAAGTTCACAATCCAATGATTGTGATCTCTGCAAAATTACAATTATGCTTCGCATTCTGTGGGGATGATGTTTGGCTTGTAGGAGACTGCCCGACCAAAGAATCCCAAGTTTTTAAAACTCTCGACGAACAGTCCTGCTGCTAACATTAACATCTGATGAGCTTTAAAATTCCTGAGAAATTTTCACTAACGAGGACTTGTGATTTTATTTCTCTGCCCTTTTCAGAATTCTGCTGTTGCATTCACCAAGTGTTTTCAGCCTACCAGTTCGTTTTTCTTCAGTTTCCTCGCTTCTCCTTTCCTCTTCATAATTACCTAATTCACATGGATTTAGGTTTCTGTAGAATATCCGCAATCTCACCAACTGATTTCCCACAAAGGTGGCATCCCACTACATTACCACAATCAAATTCACTTTGACTCACTCATTGCCTCATAAACGCATAAATACAACCTGACAAACCACTACTAACACTTTTGAGGTTTTCAATTAATTGCGTCACCCGTCAGAATCACCTTTTTAAGGGGTGTCCGTATATTTTTGGCCAGATAGAGTATGTATGCGTACATAAACATCTGGTGATGTTTGTGAGTGAAAGGGCAGGGAAAACTGCAGCCTTACAAGATGACAACTTTACTTCCTTCAGGTTGATTTAACCTTTCTCCAAATGAAATGTCATGAAAAAATTATTTCTTTCTTAAAATGCATTGTATTTTTACTAAACATTATCGCTATTTCTGTATTATTATTTTTCGCAACAATTAAGATTATTAGTATGAAATGAAATAAGATGAGAATTCCAGAATTGATTAACTAAGTTAATTTGTGCTGTATATATGATGGGAGTACTGGCTGGTCACCGAAAGCAGTTAATTTAAAAATAATACCAATCTCATGCGATTACTTCAACAGATATTTTTATTTCATTTAATAAATTGTACTTTAAAAAAAATAAAGCAAATTTCTCAAGCTTTCTCATTTTGTAAATTGTAAATTAATAATTTTGTTACAAAACTATTCATTCATATTAAATGACAAAACTACTCATGACTCGTGCATTCACTGGTGGCTTAAAAAATTTCATTCTCGCATGAAATTATAATTTTGTGTGTGTGTGTGTGGTAAAAATTTCTTCTGTGATAAAAAACAATAATGATTAATACCACGAAAATATGGAGGGGGGGGGGGAGAAAAAGAAAATTTTTTAGGAAATAATTCTCATACAAAATTCAATCTCGCTATTACAAATAAATATATAATTATCACGGAACTTATTCCGTAATCAGTTACGAAAATCGAAATTTCGTTTAATAAGCATAATTCAGCAAACATCGTTGAAAAGAAACTCGGGGGGGGGGGGTAATGAAAATGCAATTGTTGTTTACCGTGAATCTCAGCGTGGCGCATAATATTATACGAATATCAAATGCGAGAGCAATATTTTTTATTTTAATATTACAGAAGTTAATAAATTAATAATTGAATATGAGATTTCGAATAAAATTTTCTAAAATGGTAGGACAATAGTTTACAATGAATCTGAGGAGAGTTCTTGAAACCATACATCTGTAATATCATAGGTAATTCATTATGCAATTTATTTTGTTTCATTCGTAGCCAAAATCAAATATTAAAAAAAAGGCTTTAATTATGAATCATTTTTATTAACTAAATGTGGCAGCCACTTTTTTCTTTAAGGACTGTCACCGAATCATTTTGATTTGTTGTATGATGTATAGTGCAATGAAAAATGTATCTACTATTCATTTTAATCTTGCAGTATAACTTTTGTATTTAAAATTTTGACATCATTCTTTTCTTCTTTTTTTATTAAAAATGTAAAATGTATAAAATAAATTTTTTAGTATTAAAAAATTCGATTTTTTTTATTACTTGACAAATTTTTCTTAATTTGAATTATTTAATAAATCAAATATTTACCGTTCTTAAAATTGATTGTGTTTTCTAGTTTTGCATGCAGGCAGCTTCAGTTATACTGATTTTGAATTTTTTAATTGGTTAGATTAGGAAAGCTGATATTATACAAAAAAGTTCAATTAAATAAAATCATTCTATGGATTATGTATCCTTGGGAGTTACATGCTCGAAGAGTCAGCATCTTCTTGGCGAGATCGATAATTTTACGAAAGGAATTTAGCAGTCTTTTGGCGATGGAAATCTAATGAAGTGGTGTGGCAACCCTACGTCAAGGACAGAAAGTCAGCTGTTCGTGTCAAAATCCTGAAGGATGGCCGTTTGTTTCAATTCATCCCCCCGCCTTCTTTACAGGTTATTAGTAAACAAACAAACCCAAAGCCTCGGGCTCTGCTTTATCCCCATTACTCTATCTCTGATGTCACTGGAATCTAGTATGCAATGAAACGGGAAGAGAAGGATTTTTCAGATGGAAAAATCTTGCACCGATTCACAATCTGGAAATTTGTTTTCGTAACTATGTCACCTTGAGCAATGACTCCAAGTTTCAAGATTCAAATGCGTTAAAAACAATTCACGGTCTCCCCCCCATTCCTTTTTCTATTCCAGTTTTAATCGCTTTACTTTTGCACTGACATTTTTTTGGTTGTTGTTAAGTTTGGCTTCCATTCCTATTTATTACGAAAATATAAATAATTATAGTTAAAATGTCATTTTAATGACTTTTTAAAAACCACTTTTAAGGTTGACAACTAATGTTATTTATCATTTGTATTAATAATTAAGAATATATCATAAACTTCCATTTGTTGTTAATAAATTTTTTTCGCAATTCAATTGTAACTTCGCTTCTCGATGGAGCCGTGGTTTCAGTTCAGCATGAGATATTAATTTAACAGACAGACCAGTATGCATTAGTAGCCAATAGCATTGTACATTGGCCTGATGGGAATATACAGCAATTTATTGTTTTTAAATTATTGAGTAGACCTCATATTCTATGTTTGTACAGCAATATCAGACCGAAGAAGACGGAGAGGAAAAGGTGAAATTAAAAAGCTATTGCCAAATAATAATAATAATAGACTTAAAGTTATGATACCATACTTAAGCCAGGAGCAAATTTTACGCAATGGATTTTTTTCATTTATTTTTGAATTTAGCAAAACTATTGCTTAGATTTGTATTGTACAGAAGGTAACTAGAATTAAAATTGAATTTTGCGATTTTTTAAGCAATTAAAATGGAATTTTGTATAATTTTTGAAATATTTAACTTTAATGGAAAAGAAAATACGTGCATCTATAAGCACTTTTCTGTTTACTAGAATCTGTGATAGCGACTGTGGTAGGACGAGATTGCATTCTAAAATACACTCATATCCATAAATTAAGGATAATGCAGGTAAAGAAAGAATCTGAAGCAAAACAAATGTCACTTATTTGTAAAGCTCATTTACTAAACAAAATGTAAAGAGCAATAAAATGCTATTTGTTTGATATTATTTTTGCTCCCTGCAGCAAATTAAAAAAAATGTTTACAAAAACCAATATTACCTATATTATATGTATTTTAGACTTCCCTTTCCGTGTGACTTAGAATTATTTCTAATTTATAGACATGCGTGTATTTCTACAGTAAGAATTTAAAACTGAAAATATTTGTCTCCTTTTTTGCATGAAATCATTCAGACATAATGAAGAAGATGGGTCGTCACTTTTTCCGAAACTTTTAACTCGTGGATGTGCAAATTTTTAGGAGAACATAATAAATGTGTTCAAAAGCATCAAAAGGTTTTTTTTAAAAAAAACAAACAAACTTAAATATCTATATTTTTTTGCGTGTGCATATTTTGAAAATATTGAATAGATTTTCATCAAACAACAAAACTCACAAAAATAATATAAAATTCTGATAAAGGTTTCATGACAGTTAATAATTTTTTTTTTCTTTTCGATCAGGATTCATTTTTGAATGCAAACGCGCAGCACTGCGCAAGCAAACGACGCGTCAGCGCCCGAGATTCGCTGGATTACGATTTGGATTTAAATTCAATTTATGAATTGTCAAAGCATTGAAGAGAGAGATGGAGATGAAAATATCTAAATAAGACTTCATTGCCACTGAGAAAATTCTCTTTAATTGTTTCAAGGGTGGGTTTTTTTTTTCTGCTTAGAAATATTTTCAAAATTTTAATAATTTCTTTAAAAAAATTTCGCGAGTTAAATTCTTTGGTGGTTATCTTTATATTTCATGCCATAAATACATATTTACGCTTTTATTCAAACGAAATCATTGCATTTTTTTAAAAAAAATCATTTTTTTAAAGATTTTCAGTATCATTTGAAAAATATTTATTTTCTGTGGTTTTAAAAACCTGATTTTTCGAGCAGCTACAAAACTTTAAAATCCGGTATCAAGATTTTGTTGTGCATAAGAATTTATATAAAAGAATCTTTTACATTAAATATCTTACTGAGTTCGCCTAACTTATTAGTTATAATGTTTCAATTACATTAATTAAATATGTGAGTTATTTCAGCAAATCATTTTTTATCTAATAATCTGCAACAAAAAATATCCAATAAAGTAAATTTCATTGGAAATTTCTGAGAAAAATGATTAAAAATTTGGAAAGATAATGGATAAAACTCACACAAAATACTCAAAATATGAAAAAATACATGAAAGTAATTAATTTTTTTTTGTTTAATAACTTATCAAACAATTGTGGGAGGGAAATCATGCAAATTTCCCCTTTCCAAGCCACAGCACTACACGCCTATTTATTTATTCTTGGCTCATACCCCCCCTCCCGAAAGGAGAAGCTCATCGGAACCTCCTCCCCCAGCTGCATCTCAAAAAAAAAAAAATGCCAATATCAGTCAAAACATTGCAATTACATCAGATTCGTTGTAAATTTAAATTTTTACACTTTAAAACAATGAATAATTATTTTAGTGAACCGGGTGTTATTTGGCAAGTGACCGAAGATGCTGAAAGTTGACTTCAAACAATTAAAATCTGAAGAAAGATTTAAAAAAGAAAAAAAGAAAAAAGAAAACGATCACTGTGAAACTTTCTTGCAGATTCCCTAATAAAAGTATCACCTTCCCATCCCAAAACTGCGGACCTTAGGTGAGGCGAAGAATCGTATTTTCCTTGGCGTGTTTTTTATGACGATTAATCTCTGGCATACGGTTAATGATATTCGAAAATCAGATTTGTCTTTTAAGCCTGTTTTTTCCTAATTGAATAAAGTCAAATTTTTGAATTGAACTACAACCGCTGATATTTGTTATACTTATGTCATTGCATTTTTGAATTATCGCGTTCACATACTTATAAAAGCACAAACAGACGGACGTCCAATCCTTCGTTGGGTTGGGCTCAAAATTTGATTGGTGTCAACATTATAGATTTTAAATCTGGGTACTGAATTGTGTCCATTTCTTTCGTACAGGTCAAGTCATTACAGACTGATAGCACCTGGGGATCGTATAATCAAGTAAAATTTGTAACTTTCTTAAAAGTATGTTGATTGACTCAAACTGTCTAATAATATTTTTTTTTGCGGCATTTAAATTAGTTTTCCAAGAGAAACTATATACATAAACAAAATGGTTCAAAAATTACTTATTAACCCACGATTAGAGTGGCCAGCTTGTAATAACGTGTTTCTTTATCAAAATTCCGTTGAATTAATGATATTTTTACCTTTCACCATACCATGTATACCTCAGCATGCTTTCAGTAATTGATATGACAACTTTAAACATTGCTGCATGATTATTGCAATGTAAGCACATCATATTTCAAATAAATGTTAAAACATTAGGCAACACATTTGAGAAAATACATTCAATAGTTAGCATTTCATTAGACAAAATATAAGAATAGTATCGCTTCAAACAATATCTCATGCCAATTACTATATCAGTTAATTTATAATAAATCTCAATACGGATTTCTTTATAATTATTTTTTAATTTTTTTTATATCACTTTGATAAATAACTGTAATTATAATTCTAAAATTATATTTTTTGCAGAATACTTGGAATTTTAGTACTATTTTTTTTAACTAAGGGGAATCGGAGTCCTTTTCTAAGCGGGCCCAACACTGCTTGAGCCAATGCAGTAGCACTTTCCAAGTTCTCTTTTCACTTACCGATCTCCAAAATCAGCTTTTATATTTGTCAGCCTTTAATTCAAAATATTGAGATAAATTGAAATGGCAAAACATTTTAAATTCAATTCAATTCCTGAGAAATTGTTTAATTATTTGTCTGTGTCAAATACAAACCATTAATAGAAAATATTAAATAAAATTTAAACATAAGTTTAAAGAAAATTATTAAAATAATTTACAAAATGTTTTCAACAATATTGAAATGCTTTTTAAACAAAGTTTTTTCTGCCCATTTAAAATTAGTTAACCAACTAAAAAAAGAAAGAAAAAGGAAAGCGAAAAAAAAAAAAAAAAGAAGAAGAAGAAGAAGAAGAAAAAGAAGCAGGGGGGGACCCCTCTGAGTTTTAAGCATAAAAAAATCGTAAAGATAACCTTCTTAAATTTAAAGGAAACTTGATAATAATTTGAATAAACATGAATAAATAGATATTACAAAGTAAAATTTTAAAAAAAACAACTTAAAATATTGCAAAACAAATTCCATGGTTTGGGGACTCCAGTAAATTGTGAGGATTCCTCGACAGTTGCCCTTCGGTCCATTTGTTATTCTTGCCCTGAATAGTATACTAAAAAGATAACTGACACGTGTGGGAAATGTTCGTCAGAACTTGACCAATTCTGACGTTCTGAACTACTTTTACAGTGGCAATGAAGTTACAAATGCTGATCTGTTTGAAGGTCAAAGTCGGATTATCAGAAACCAAGTAGAAAAATGCATGGGGTAGAAATTATCTTTGCATGAATTTTCAGCTCGCGTAATTGCATATTTCCATTTTATTTACAAATATCTTGCGCTCGAATCTACACAGATTAAAATGAATTGCCGTTAAAATTTCAAAATATTATTCTTGCGATTATTTTTCCTTGCAAATTCACCTATAGATTAGAGTGATCTAATCTTTTCTGCAATTGAACGACTAATTCCCATAATAATAGCGTTGCCAAACTCTGCACTAACTAAACTAAATTAATTCCGTGAAAACAAATTTATAACTAAATTAATTTTAAATGTTAATTTTTTTTCGTGCACGAGTTAATGATCCAGTAATTTTAAAAATGATCTCAAAAAAATTATTTTAATGTCTGTAAGTTTTAACATTTGCTATTTGAAAACTGTTTATACAGATATTAAAATAAGACCAATCCATTTTTTCAGCCATTTGAAGTGAAGGGGATTCGAAAGCTGGCATTGTCGAAATGTCTTCTAGAGGGCTCAGTCCTGCCCTGTAGAAAATTTACATCATCTCGCTCCCTCCTAGAGGAACAATCTTAAAACGTCTTTTATGACCAAAGACATGAAAAGTATTCAGCAGTCTTATAATCCGATGCGGGATGACGACGAAATGTAAAAAGAATATAACGAATTCGAAGGCAAGAAAAGGACCACTTCACGCAGGGGGAAAGACGGGGAAAGAATAGAAAAAATCAGCAATCGGGAAAATATTTGAAAGAAACGAACTGGCGCGTTTTGGTCTCTTTCTTTCTCATCTCGATTGCGATGGAGGCAGAACGCCCGGAGAAGATCGAAATGAGCCTCGTCAGAAGTGAAGTCATCTGATAGATGAAGCCGGGGGGGGGAGGAACCAAAGGCTTTCCAAGACTGATGTCACCGAAACGAATATTCAAGGATAGAGGGAAACAAAAACGGCAAGTGAAAATGATAGTCCAACCGAAATGGATTTTTGGAAACTATTTCAGAGCACACAACACGCTTAACTAGCGGAGCTCGTTATTTCTTTTGAATGATCCTTTCATCAGTTGCCACAATAATTCTAATAATTAACGCAAGTGTCGGGATATTCGGGTGATCTTAAATTTCGAATCCTTGATCAGTAAAAAAAACCTCCAATGGTTATCAGCTGACCCGAACAACTTCATAATGTTTACACCACCTTAAAATTCTAAAACTTAATTGTCTTTTCAACAATATTTGATTTTAGCGTGTATTTTTTCTGTCATTTTAATAAAATTTAAAATGTTATTTGCAGCTGCAATTTTTATTGTTAAAATTTTTTGTCAGACATTCAAGATGTGTTGCTTTAATTTCATTTCATACGCGCCACTCACGGAGTACATGGAACTTTCTAATGACATCATGGCACTATTAAAAAGTAAGAATGTACGGCTCATCTGTTTTAGAAACTTCACGGTACTGCAATCACACTTTTTTATACTTTTAGAAAAATTAAGCGAATATTAAACAAAATTCTTCGTTTCAGCTGAACCCTATTATCAGACAGTTGATGAACAACGATTTGAATTTCAGAGCAAGAAAATCCATTAAAAATTCCCATAATTAAAAATTGGCGTCATTCAAAAGATATTTCTTTAAAATTTCAAAAAACAATGTAAAATTCATTTTTGAGCAATAATATTTTCCACAGTCGTCCCGAAAAATGCTGAAATTCAACTTAAATTTGTAATTGATTAAAATCAAAATTTCCAAAAGAATCAATCCAAGATGCGCATTTTGCCCTCCAAAATATATATACTCCAAATTCAGTAGTTATTAAATAAATAGAATGTAAAGCGCCAGCAAACATTCACCATCATAATTAGTAAACAGAGGCGGATTTCCGAACAGGCGCATGAGGCTCGTGCCTCGGACCTCATAAATTAAAGGCCTCAAAATTTAGTTCTAAAATAATAATAATAACCTGTTATATATATTAAAATTTTTAAAAACCGGATAATTTTTAATAAAAGCTTTCATTTTTACACTCTACTATTCCCATTCCCTGTTCTTCATCTATCTCAGTCTAAGAATCAAGCAATATCAGTACTCTTGAAAAACTAACTATTCTGAGAATGAGAAAGTTAAAAGTCAACCTGGGGGAGGGGGCATTTTACGACATCTTTTATCTTGTACGAATCTAAAGAGATAGATGCCATATTGCACCCTCTTTCGCACTCGGACTCTATGGCATACACGAATGACTCACAAACTCTCAATGTAATGAACGTGTTTGTATTATAGGACATAGGAGGCATTTTAGCTAGAGAACTTGGTTAGAAGTTCTTTGCTGAAGGAGGTTAGTTTCTATAAAACATCCTATTGTTAGATGCTTAGCGTTTCAAGTTTTAAAAATATTTCCTTTGATTTGTGTTGTGGAAAGGAGTTCATTTCTACGTTTGACCTTTGACCAAAGTGAAGATTGGTAAGCATATAATTTTTTAATAAATTTTTCTTTCTATTTTCGTATTTTTGAAAATATTGTAATCATGGCTTTATATGTTTTGGAACATTTGAAGGTTAAAAACAGGGCTGATTTACAATACGAATCGTTAGGCATTGGCACTGCTGAAAAAAAATAATAAAATGGTTAATTTCTCCTCTTAAATGAGAGGGGATATTTTTCAACTCAGAAAAATTGTCAAAAATCCTGCTAACATTTTTATGCGACTAATTTTTTTTAATGTTTTAGCCTTGCCACCGAAAAGAAATTTTGATTCGGAAGCTTCGAAACGCAAAAGGCAAAAAGAAGAATATACTAAACGATATAAAAATTTATTCAATAAATTATTATACCGTTTTTAAAAGGAGCTAAAATGAAAAACGAGCCAGAAATAGCTGCTGAGCAAACTAATACAGAATATGTGCCTAAAAAAACCAATGAGCAGATAGAAATTGAATATGCACTTGAAAAAAACTATGAAAAAGCTGAAGTAGAATATGAATTCAAGCAAATTAATGAGCGAGTTAAAATAGAATAAGAATTTGAAAAGACCGATGGGCGTACTGAAACGAAATGTGCACACACACACACACAAAAAAACGATGAGCAAATTGAAGTTGAAAATGAATTCGAAGAAATTGGTGAGTGAAAAAGTGAAAAGAAATAGAAAGCAAACCTAAAAAGACAGATGAATAAACTAAAACAGAATATGCACAAGAAAAGGCCGTCAAAGTGAATTTTATGTTCCAAGGTTTCGCCTCCCCCCCTTATTTTTAACACACACACACACACACACACACACACACACACACACACACACACA
>JAOUZG010026747.1:3005956-3033462 GCA_026289955.1 Argiope argentata
CACACACACACACACACACACACACACACACACACACACACACACACGAGATACAGAGCTTAACAGAACGAAAAATGTGTATAAAGAGAACTAAAAATATAATTGAAGAATTGGGGGCATCAATTTGAATTGCGCCTCGGGCCTTTGAAACTCCAAATTCGCCACTGTTAGTAAAGATGGCTCAAAGTTGAAGGCTTTTCATCCAAACTGACTGGTAAAATTCAAAAAAAAAAAAAAAAAAATAAATAAAAAAAAAAAAATTTGGATATCCGAGAGTGTCCGGACACTTTTGATTACACAGTGAATAAATAAATGGATTCAATACATTCTTTAATATGCCACTTAAAATCATGGAATTTTGATATCTCGTTTCCTAGTGTTTGCCAAATATTAAATAAATAGGCACTTTGAACTCAAAATATTTTTTTTAATAATTGGGATTATTTAAAATGTCAACTTAAAACGAGATGTGATTCTGAATATTCAGTAACACTGGTAACGCTGTTGCCGTGATGAGGTTGATGGATCAAAACGGGTCGTAAATGGTTTTGATTACGTAACAAAACTTTGTAAAAAACAATAAACAGCCCTCTTTATTTTATTTGATATTATCTTTTTAAGAATCGGTTACAATATTCTACTTTATATCAACAGGCTAGAGATGCGTTCGAAATGTGGAGTTAAAAGCAGCATGAGGAGAGAATAAATACTCCCTTCTTCGGGTTTATCAGTCGGTTTAGTCGGGATCTCCGGGAAGAGTGCTTTTTCTCCTATATCTTTATATATAAAATTCTTCTGTGCGTGTGTATGTGACTGAACTCCTCCTAAACGACTGGTCTGATTTTGATGAAATTTTTTGTGTGTGTTCAAGTGGATTCGAAAATGGTTTAGATTCACAATTCAGCACACTACAAAATGTAGAATTTTAATTATTAATTAAAAACTAAGTTTCCCGCCAAAATAACTTCCTTCCCCCATCGCGAAATGAGTAAGGATTTAGGTTTTTTTTCTAACAGTGATGAGGTTAGGCTTAACATGCTTCCGATCAATTATTTCAAACGATTTTTTTTTATTTTCATTGCATTTATTGCATTTAAAATTAAACATCGTTAATTAATAGACCTTTAAGGTTCATTCGGATGTACTTTTGAATTAAAATAGCACCGAATAAAGGAAATTAAAAATTTCTAATCGGCCCAACTCATGTAGAAAAAAAAAATGCATTTTCTGGTGATGAAATTTAACGCATGCTCATTTTGTTGAGAACTTTATTTAAACGGAGACAAAACTATTGGTTTGTTGTTTTGTTTTACTTCGGATACACGTTGTTAAAAGGTTAGTTATGTTGCTTTTGTAATTAAACAGTATTTCTGTTAGTTATATATTTTTAAATACATCTTTTTAAAAAGTTATTTTAAGTCGTAGTAATAAGTAATCGCCAAATGAATAAGGCTTAAGGCTTTTTGTTCCCATGCTAACAATGTTCGGCTTAACATGTTTTCAAGATTCTGTTTATATTCTTTTAAAATTTTTGCTGCAAATTAAATTTAGAAAAATGTAATTTTCAGCACATGATTCTTTGAAAATAAATAAATAAATATATTTAAATAAATAAATAAATATATTTTCTGAAAAAGTAAACGCAAAATATATTTTTCTATTTCACAGTATCTATATTATTAATTTCATAAATCAACTTCATGAAAGCAAAATTGTTTAATTCATGCAGAGTATTCATTCAAATCCAGACCCAACGACCAATTTGTAAATCTTTATTAATAGGCACAAATATTGTTTTGAAATTTTCATAATATTTTGCATGCTTGAATTAATTCAAAATGTGATTTTCCCTTTAAAACTTGATATTATTGACTTTTTTTTTTGAAAAATGTTAAAAAATCAATGCAATAATATTATTTGAGGTCTTCAATAAAAAAAAATATTAGATACATAATTCATCTATAAATGCAAATTATATTATTATATGTTCATCAAGCATAAGAGAAAAGTTTCAGAGTTGTAACTAAAAATAGAATGTGCATGGAATATTTGAAAATTTGAAGAGTATCACAAAATTTCAATTTGAGAAAAAGTTAAAAATACATTTAAATGTACATTTACGGATTAGAAATATAATTGAAATAACTTAAATTTGTTAAATATTCATTTTTATTAAAAGAATTGTTTATTTTATGAAATATATACATCTATAAATTTAAAATATTTTTGTAAGAGTTCTCAACGAATATAAAGGAAATGCTATTGGTGAAACCAAACCAACTACTTTTTTTCACCATCATCATCATAAAAAAAAGTTCAAATAAAAATTAGACTTTCTTAATATCATTTCATTAGCCACAAAGATTAATTTATATTCATATAATATTTTTAAACTATGTGTGCAGCCATAAACAAATATATTAAAAAATTTGTAGCAAATCAAAATTCATCTGTTTCATAAATTATGAGCTCATGTTTTTCTTCTAATTTGACATGTGCTGATTTTTTTGAATTTTTTTTCGTTTCATTGTTATTATAATGTTACAAGCGGGCGAGCGGCACAAAAACTCGCCAAAGTTGGCGACGTTTGGTGAGGAGCCTCGCGCCAGCTTGATTGGTTTGGTGAAAGGAATAGTCTAGTAGCCGCTGGATTGTGCGCGTTGTTTTGAGAATTTTCACGAGATTCGTTGCACGCGCTAATTCGGCTATATAAGGACGAGTAGCCGGAGTGAGTCAGTTAGTTACTTCAATTCAAACTATATCAAACCAAATTATTCCTTCTCAAAAATTTTAAGGTCTAACCTTCCTCAGGATACTATAACACCCAATATTCCCACAACCATTGAAAACAAGCCCAAAGGTTCGGATTCCGATCTATCAGACATGTTCGACCTCCTCAAAGAAATTAAAACTCTTTTCAAAGCCTTCCCTAACCTCAAAAGAGCAATTAGTGAAATGAAATCAGCAACTGATCCCCTGAAAAAACTATTCATTCTCTTCGAATCGCTAAGTCAGAACTCAAATCCCTAAAATTGCTCCGTTCAAGTCTTAAATAGTCATTTCCAAATTCTAACCCCAGCCAATAGCAGAGTAGCTCTTCTCCTCACCACGCCCTCACCCCTCGTGGGTAACTCAAAGCATCTCTCCAGTCCATGCCAGTCTCCTGTTTGCAGCGTCGCATGAAGCATCTCCCAAGTCGAGGATAAGCCCCTGGCGGGGCTAGGCGCTTCGAAAACCAACCTCATAAAGTGAGTCAGTTAGTTCAGTTCAGTGAGTCGTTCTATGAATTTTATTCAGTTGAGAGTTTGATTTTAAACTGAGTGGAGAATATTTATTCTTGTTTTCATTTCGGTGCTTGGGATTTGAACTGGGAGGTCGTGTACGTTCCAGCTCTGTTTTTCAACCACCACACTGTCTCAGCCAACCTTAGATGAAACTCCTAGATCCGACTCGTCCTTTTTAGGATTAGTTATGGAAGGGTCGATGATGGAGCCAAATAAGAAAAGATGCGCAGCGCAAAACAATGAATCGAGGAACATCGATGTGTCATGCAACACCGCTCAACATGCTACACAGCGTCCCTGCGAGCATTGCACTAAATATGCGATGCTAGTCACCTCTATCAAGGAACTGAATTATCAAGTTGAAATGTTTAATCATACCTACATAAAAGCAAGACCAGATTGTGGTCCTTCACACCACATCACCGAGATGCATGATGGACACAGGAAGAAGTTCGCCAAAGCCTTAGAAGACGTGAGGGGTGAGTTGAATTCTCTTGGTGTTTGTCAGGACGTTAACTGTACTTCTAAAAATTCCCCCCATCAGGCGCGCGAAAGTAATCAATCGCAATCCCCCTCTAAAAGGAAAGTCTCTAGAACTATCTTTAAGGAACCAGCTGTTAACCACATCCCCATTCAAAACTGACTTGCCGGTCTTACTATTGAAGAACCCGAGATAAATGCAGATAAACCAACTGATCCCAAAATACCCCCGATCATGTTAAAAGCAGTAGACAATCTCAAAGCAATACTTGAAATGATCAATAAAAGTTGTGGTGAAACCACTAATAAATTCAGTAATGAGTACGTAAAAATTTTCCCCCATGCAATAGACCAACACAAAAAAATCCAAGAATTCTGCAATGTTAATGAATTTGAGCACTATGTAATTACACCAAAGGACAAGCGACCACTAAAAGTCGTAATTAAGGGTCTCCCCCACCGCTTTAGTATTCAAGAAATAGAAAATAGTCTAACAGATAAAAATATTCCTGTGATAAAAATCTCTCAAATGACAAAGTTTAGAACGAAGGAGCCATTACCATTCTACCTGATTGAATTACCTAAAACTAAAGCTGCTGAGGAAATCTTTAACATCAAGCATATCTGCTACTTAAGTATTTCAGTCAAGCACTTTAAAGGTCGCCCTATGGTGACGCAATGCTTTAAATGTAACAACTTCCACCATACTGCAAATAATTGCGGCTTCAAAGCGCGCTGTCTAAAATGTGGAAAAAACCATGAAACCAACGCCTGCACCCTAAAGGAAGCCATCGATAACCCTCAATGCATAAATTGCCTAGAATATGGGCACATCGCCTCCTATAGAGGTTGTCCGAAATTTCCAAAACTACCCTCAGCAGCACAAAACAGAAATAACTATTTCCTGAAATCACAATCCATTGTTAGGAAAAATATCTCATTTTTCGAGCCACTTCAGCAAAAACCATAGCCAAGAGTTGGCGCTACATGACGGCCATGGTCGCGACCAGGTTGAAACAATAAACCCAACTGAACTAGCAAACGTTGTTGACGCAATGAGAGCGCTCAACCAGCTCGTTAGAGAATTTCCCAAACTATTCATTGAACTAAGTAAATTAAAAGATGCAAAAGATCCAGCGGAAAAATTTGCAATTTTCCTCAGTGCTTTTAGTGATCAGGCGCTGAAAAATAATACCTAAATTCAAATAAAATTCAATCGCCACAGCCTTCGTATTATTTACTGGAACGCAAATGGCATTAAAAATAAAATGTTTGATTTCCGTAATTTTGTAAATATGTATAATCCCGATATAATATTGTTGCAAGAAACCCACCTTAGACCACAAAGAAAAATCTTCCTGGCTAATTACTTTTCGTACTATAGTTATCGCATTAATCAGTCAGGAGGAGGAACCGCTATTTTAATCAAAAACGGTATACCTCATAGCGATGTCCCCCCCACCCGTCCTACAACATGTAGAAGCTAGCGTGGTTAAAATTAATATTAAAAATATGGAACCTCTAATCTTAACATCCGTGTATATCCCCCCAAGCAATGATAGTTCTAATTTTACTTTTGATCTTGAAATTCTAATGCAATTAGGCCCGGTTCAAATTTTTTGCGGCGACTTCAACGCTCACCACGTTAGCTGGGGCTGCAAATGTAAAAGTCCAAGAGGCAATTCCCTTTACCACTTCACCCAACAGGCCGGTCTCGAAATTCTAGCACCTAACTCCCCCACTATATTTGGTTCCCACTCCGCTAACACCTTAGATCTTACAATAGTAAATAACTTCCACTACCCCTATGACATTAAATCTATCCCTGAGCTTAACTCAGATCACAACCCCATCCTACTAAATTTTTACTTCAAATACTCGCTCCCAATAAACTCCTCTATATACAAGACTAACTGCAAAATTTTCAACTACCTTCTCAGCCAATCAGAAACTCCGCTTAGCCAAGAAAACTGCTCTACCAACGAATTAGAAGCCTCCGTCAAGCATCTAGAAACTCAAATCCTCAAAGTCAAAGTGGAAGTATCAGCTCCCAGTATGACCAACCAAAAACATATTGACCCCAAAATGAGAACTCTCATAAGAGATAGAAACATTGCCAGGAAGATTTTTCAGAATACTAGGGACCCAGTTTTCAAGAGACTCATGAATAGATTAAATAAAGAAATCACTAAACTAGGTACACAACTCGATAATAATGAATTCGTCAACAAAATCGTAAACACCAACGCAGAAGACGGATCCATTTGGAAATTAGTTAAATCGCACAAAAATAAACAACACAAGATTCCGCCCTTAAATGGCCAAACTAGTATTGCAATTAACGATAATGACAAAGCAAACTGCCTGGCGGAAAACCTTGAGAAACAATTTAAACCTAATGACACTCATAATCCCACAACAGAGCACCTTGTAAATAATAGTCAAAAGCTTTCAAGACTTCCTCCCCCCATTTTAACGACTATTCCCCCACTAATTTTAACGAACTAAAAGATTATATTAAAAATCTAAATATTAGAAAAGCATCTGGAATAGACAATATTAGTAACCAGATGATTAAAAATTTACCTGATAATTATGTTAACTTTCTAGCCAATATTATTAATAATATGCTTAAATTAGGATTCTTTCCAAGTTCCTGGAAAACTGCTGCAGTAATCCCAATCATTAAACCTGGTAAGGATCCAACTGATCCCAGTAGCTATCGCCCATCTCGCTTCTCCCCACTGTCAGTAAAATCGCTGAACACGTAATATTAACTAGATTAAATCACCACCTTAATAAAAACAATATTTTAATCCCAGAACAGTTTGGTTTCCGTCATGCTCTCTCTACCACTCACCAACTGCTCAGAGTAACCGAATTCATCGAAGAAGGTTTTTCCAACAAACAATACACTGCAGCAGTTTTTCTCGATATCCAGAAAGCTTTTGACAGAGTTTGGCTCGAAGGTATTATTTACAAATTAATAAATTACAATACACCCCCGCACCTAATCAAAATTTTAGTTTCATACCTCAGCAACAGATCCTTCAGGATGAAACTGAACAATGTTTTTTCAGTTATCAAACCGATTCTAGCAGGTGTTCCTCAAGGATCTAAGCTGGGGCCAGTTCTTTTTTCTATTTTTATAAATGACATACCGAAAGAATTTAATACCCTACTATGCATGTACGCTGATGATACTGCAATACTAGCGCGCAATAAAAATCCAAATTACATTACAATAGCTCTGAATAGACATATTAAATCTCTTGAGGACTGGTTCACCAAATGGAAAATCGTAATTAATGCCTAAAAACCTGAAGCCATTTATTTTAGTAGATATAAAGCTAAAATTCCGCCCCCTTCAAATTAAAAATCAAACTATCTCGTGGTCTAAGGAATGTAAATATTTAGGAGTCATTTTAGACAGTAAATTAACTTGGAAGCCCCACTTTAATTATCTAATCAACAAGTTTCGAGACCTAACTCGTAAATTATATCCTTTAATCTCTCGAAACTCCAAAATGACTAGGAAAAATAAAATACTTATTTACACCGCCTATTTGCGTCCAGTAATTACATATGCTTGCCCAGTGTGGGGTTATACGCCTAAATCAAACCTAATCTTAGTTGAAAGACAGCAAACCAGATTTCTCCGAAACATCTGCAAAATGCAATGGTATATGCCAAGCAAAAACATGTACCTTGCATTAGATTATCCCCCACTGAAAAAAATTTGTTAAAAAACTTGCGGAAATTTTTTTTGTTGACCTAGAAAAAAGTAAAAACGAAGCCATCCTAAATATCCCCAGATACACGCCGAACCTTAAAATCAGAAGACCCAGAAATATCTTACTTTAACTTTACTTCATTACCAAATTATTCTAACTTAATTTTTTTTCTTCTCATATCTAAAACTTAACTTCATGATGATAACGTTCCCTGCTTCAGTTCTAAGTCTAAAGTTCCCACAAGGTGCATAACTCCACCCTCACCACCCCTAAATAGCCAATCAAAACCCGTCCTGACTCTCGCCACCTCACTCACCCCTACTCTCCAACAGCTACTATAAAAGTTCCTCCAGCACTTTTCCAGTCCACTTCGAAGATGACCACGGCAGTAAATGATCGCAACGAGGAAGCACTACAGCCATGACCGGGGATAAGCCCCTGCCGGGGCTAGGTGCCCCAAGAAATCAACCACCGTAGTGAGTTAGTTAGTTGAGAGTTTGCTCTGAAATAAAAAGCGTCTCGCTGGACTAAAGGATTTGTGAGATGTACTTACGTTTGCTGTAAACGTTGTATTATTGAGCTCGCTGCGATTTACTATTGCTGTACTATACGATAGCTGTTTTGCAGACTGTGTTTATTGTGCGTAAGACTTGCATTTACGCTGTAAGTGACTGTTGACTTTCTGGATTGTGTTTATCTGAAATTGTTACTCTATCAATTATCCTGTAAATAACTGTAAATAGCTGCAAATAAATTTGTTTGTGCTGTCATCATACAAAGTCCATTCAATCCGAACCCGCTACGCTAAAAACGTAACAATATGATACATGCTTATAAGATACAATTTATTTTATAAAATGAACTTTTTTTTTGAGTTATAATAAACCAGCAATCAAATTTTGATATATTTTCTTCGTGGAGACAAGAAGGCCTCTACAACTTTGTTGTTCACTTCAAAGGTTTTTTTAAATGTAAGTCCCCTTTCACCAGTAAATACAGAACGAAATTCTTTACCATATTTAGCACATAATAGACATATTTTTGATGAAAAAAAACTTGCTTGAAGGATTTGAAGAAATTTTTCATGACAAAGAATATTCTTCTAAAAAGAATACTAAAGCGATTGCACAAAACAATGTAACTATTATATGCAATTTTAAGATGATGAATTCACTATTTCAGGTTTATTGCAGTTGGTAGAAGCTTCCAAAATGTCATTAGAATTGTCATTAGAATTGCTTGGTTATGAATCAAAGGATTTCTTTGTCCATCATATCATAACATTTTCATGCTTTGTTTGCTTTTATTTGGACGTCCTTTAGGCTTTCGGTAGTGAAAACTGATAAGAAAATTTTAAAACAAAATTTAAAAAGAAAAAAAGGGTAATTAAAAGTAAATTTCAATTTTAACCCTGAATAGAACGGTTTTTGTATCTAATTTCAAAGGAACTGAAATGAGCCATTCGAATATAAAATGTATGACGAATGAATGAACAAACCAAAACAAACAACAAAAGAAAGAAAAGGTAGAAGTTTTTAACATCTGCCAAAGCAAAAACAACAGCTTAAAATCAGAATTACAAATAATGCTCACTTGCAGTGTTTGGAGGAAAACGAAACTGTTTTTACTGCAGTTGTCCAAATGGAAACAAGTGGATGTGGCATCCTAATAACAATAAAAAAAATACTGATATTAAGCAAACGAATTAATATATCATAATAATTTTTTTCCAAACGATAGCTTACAGTTTAAATATAGATCAAATATCAAAATAAAGATATTACAAATTTCATCGATTTTTTATACCTGAAATGATATATTTTAAACAATTATTATTTTTTTAGTGTTTGATGCATTTAAAACTAAACATTGTTAATTAATCAATTTTTTTCGGATTCATTTTTAAGTACCTTTGAATTAAAATAAAACAAATAAAGGAATTAAAAATTTATAACTAATTTTTGTTACCCAAACTGGTGTAGAAAATGCACGCATTTGCTTAAAAATTTAAAACAAACTCCCTCTAACTCTCAAACATTTGACATCAATCAAAGTATAAGAAAGGAGTATTAGGATTATCTTTGTCAAAGCCTTCAAGTTGGTTTATTTAGACCTTGCTATTTCTTGATAACATGCATTTATAATGTATACATTATTAACTCAATTTATAAGCTTTAAAACAAACATGTTTTAATTTATATCTTTTCAATGCAGAGCTAATTTGTAAAACTTTACCACATAACTTGAGATTGAAGATTGGCTCACCTATCATTTTGCTTCGAAATTTGAATGCACCAAAATTATGTAATGGTACGCGATTAGTCATTAAAAAATCATGAAAAATATTCTTGAGGCTACTATCTTGAACGGCAAATTTCAAGATGAAGTTGTACTTTTACCACGGATCCCAATAATTCCTTCAGACTCACCTATCCCATTCAAACGCTTGCAATTTCCAATTCGCTTGGCATTTGCTATGACTATTAATAAGTCACAAGGTCAAACGATGGCAATTTGTGGCTTAGATTTAGAAAATCCTTGCTTTTCGCACGGCCAATTATATGTTGCGTGTTCGAAGGTTGGAAAACCATCGAATTTGTTTGTTTATACCCCACAAGGATTAACCAAAAAGATCGTGAATGAAATGGCCTTACGATAAATTTATTTTTTTGTACATTAAAAAATATGCATTTAAGAACAATACATCGAATTTCATCTTTTATTACCCTTTAATTAAACAAGTTTAAGTTTCAGTTCGGTTTAAGTTTCTTTATTGAACTTAGCTCACAGTATACGCATACTCACAAGCAATCGATAGGTTTAATTGTGGGAACAGTACACCTGATGACGTCAGGTATTGTAATAACAACATTTTCATACAATTTTTCATCAAAACGAACCAGATTGTTATAACTTATTCAAGAAGGTTTGAAATTTTCAGACAACGTCTGTCGGGTCCGCTAGTATAACTATAAAACTTTTATTGCTTTTATCGTTCTCGTAGGTCTCGGTGCTTTTCATAGGAGCTGACGGGAGAGGGGGGGATTTTTTTGATCTTCTAGCTCAGACACTATGATTCCATTTAACGATGAATGTACTGTGTCTATGCCCAGCTTGTAGCAAGCTGACATCGGAAAAGACCATTTTAAAAGAAGTTATATTGTTTATTTTTAATATATTAAGTACGCTTCAGCCATTCCATTTTAAACAAATTTAGGATCTTCTTCATATCTATACATATATGGTTTTGCAGATAAGAAGCCAAACGGAAGATAAATTTGGAATTAACATAAATTTATTTTTCCACGAGATGACATAGTTTTCACTCTGAGAGGATCGATGAAACGAGTCTGTTTACATCGGGACACAAATGAAAATAGTGTGAAATTTTTCCACTCCTTGATTTTACCTTTTCTGATTTCTTTGAAGATATATCGATTTAGGAAAGGGAATCTTGTGTATCTTTGGAAGTTTAGCTGTTGATGTTAGAGTGGTGAATCTCGTCGCTTACAACATACGAACCAAAGCGTCAGCAATTTTTAGAGCACTTGTTAGAAATAATTAAACAATTTTTTTATTTTATTTATGAGAAATTTTTTTAGACATCTCTCTTCGGCTATGCTTTAAAACTTGATGAAAACGAGATCCAGCATTATCGTTATATGAACTTGCAGGTCTTCTATCTTCTACATTATCAGGGTGATACTTCTCAGCAAATGATGTAATAATTTCCCGTGATTCGGCATTTCCGTTTTTTTTTTTTTTTTCATTTGGAAGGTTTTTATGCTGTTATGTATTATGTTCTGTTGTTCTGTTCTTCGTCTCTGCAGCCTCGTGAGACACAGAATGCAGCTCCATAAGCGATTTGGTAATTTTTCTTATGTTCTTCCATTAGCCGAACAAAATCGTTCCCAAACACGTCTAGTCCCATAGATTTGGTCAGCGTTAAAATCTCATTAATCAAGATTCCAGGATATTTATGGAAACCTTAGGAGTCGTGTTCGATAACGCAGCCTGACCAAAACTTCCAAGTAGATGTACGGGCTCTCCTTAAACAAAAGCTCAACCAAACGGACTCTTATTTAAGCAAATCCAGCTGGTGATATCGCGGTGCTGCCTTGCCACTCGTTAAGGAAATCACTTTTTTTTTTGCATTTTAATTTGCTTGTTCTGTAAGGTGCCTGTTAAGAGAGTCTTGATTGTACTGTTAAAAAATAATGTTTTGCGAAATTCGAAAGCGAAATAAAAAGTGAAAATAAAATTAAAAAGGATAAATACAATAATAGTCATTTACCCTTTTCCCCCCTTTCAATTGAACCAGAACCAGCACAATTTCATTTGAAGTGAAAATATTTCGTATTATTTTAACATCTTTTATAAAGCTTTAGCGATTACATAATGCATATTAAATTTCTGTTTAATTGAATTTTTTTGTTCGTTGAAGGAAATGTTCATTACCTCCATCTCCAAAACTGATTCAAGATAATTGAGTAATAGAGTAAAAAAAATAAGAGCCGATGCACTCCATGACAAAACTAAATATTTCTTTTTAATAAAAAAAGGTACAATCCCACCTTGCAACTTTTTGTGAGAAAAAAAAAATCCCACTTCGCCTCAATACAATCAATAATTGCATATCATCATTTCAAGTCATTCCTCGCTCACATCTGCAGCTGGAATAGATTTGACTGCAATAAAATTCTAATAAAATGACAAATAGCAAATTCAGTGAAGGGGGATAGCGAAGATATCTTTTTTCTTCTTTCTTTTAAGTAAGTGAAGTATTTGATACTGTACAAGTTGCAAATACAGATTTAAATCTACAAAACGTTATAATAACGAAACAAAATAAACAATATGTATCACCAGTGAAAATATATTTATACCAGATAAACTTTTATATCTATGGGAAAACATATAAAGTAATTGAAATTAAAAAAAAATAATAACTGTTTATAAACAAGTTTATCGAAAACATCCGAGATGTTCTCAATCTTCAGTTGATATAAGATTAAATCTCACTCTCATTTGAAACTGCAATACAAAACACACACACCCATTTAACCATGAAAGCGGCATTTAAATATTATTAATTGATAATAAGAGCTTCTTCAAATAAAGCGAAACATCATCGTTCCGATGTTTGTATTCTCACCAAAGAAATGAGAAACTAGCTGTCTGTTTATAAATTAAATTTTATAGCATTCATAAATTAAATTTTACACTTTTAAATTTTTTTAGACCAGTTTAGTGAATAAATTTACGAAGATATTTATGAAGACGAAAGGAGATAATATTATCTAAGAGAAATATTGTGACTCGTATTAAAATGGATGACTACTTACATCGTCTTACCTCACTCACTTTAAAAGTGTCATTTTATTTCTGTTTCAAGAAATCTTTGCTCACTTTGATCTCAAAAGTTTTTTTTCCATGCTCCCACGCTCTCTTAACTTTTTTTGCATCCTAATTGTCGTTTTGGGCAAATGTTCATTCACCGGAATCTTGTTCTGTGAGTTCAATTTAATTCAGCCAAAACATTTCAACTGGACTTGAAACAGTGGTGCAAACAATATATCAGTTTTATTAATGTTTAAATTAAATTTGCTTTTTGTCAGTGGAATCAGTCCGTACACATTTTAAATTTTGTTAGTAAATTCCTCATCTAACTGCAAGGGTGCCAACTTTTTGTCACGTTTCCTCCATCGCGGTTTTGCGACCCTTTCGGCCTCCAACCAATGCCATCGCACCCCACGGAACTTTGTTCTCTTAACTTCTATGTCAAGGAGAACGACTTTCGATATTTTCCAAAAAGAAAGCGAATAAATCCCAACAAATATTCGACAGTGTATTTCTCTCCCTTCTCCTCGTCGGGACCTGGTTCTGTCTCGAATAGAACCGGTTTTACTGGTGAACCAGTTGCAAAAGGATTTAAAATTTATGATTGTTGCTATGAACTGTAATGGAGGGTCCAGGATTCACTTCATTTCGGCTGACCTTGACATTAAATGTTTTCTTCCCTTGCAATACTTCTTCCCCACTCCAGCGTCAAATGATTCGAGAAATCACCCTTTCTCGTTGAGTTGCTGATTTTCGGGAAAAGCCAAAGCCCTGAAGAAATATAGCTAAACTTTTCAGCTGTCTCTTATCTAATACAACTTTTTGTGTAGATGTGTGAGTTCGTTTCGAAAATGTCTGTTTTGTGTGTCCGAAAAAAGATAACATGTTTTAATTTAAAAATAACTCACTTATACACAAACACAGAAGAAGTAAGTGTGAATTTATTAATAAAATCTGAATATAATTTTTAAAATGTTATAAATTCACATATATTTTTTTCTTAGTAGCATATTTAAATTAAACAATATTAAATCAAAGTATATAAAATCTTTAGGTATGCGACTACAAAATAATAATAATAATAATAATTTCTTTTTTTTAATGACAGAATTTGCAACTCCGGTTAGAGGTTAGTGCTCTTAGAGATAAAAATTACTTTTCTCAAATGAACGTGTAACATTTGCTTATTAATAGTCCTTTTTAAATATTCTAATGGTATTAATAATTTAATTTGCAGCGTGGTAGCCAATCTAACGAAATTAATTTTAAATTGAATAATTGTTTTTACAACACAGAGTTTGAATTTTATTAAGCAAAGAATTTATATTTTATTCTATTTTTCTCTGGATTAAAGTATTTACAAATAAACAACAAAAAGAATTTAAAAAATCATTTCAAAATGACTGTTTACCGAGAAATTTTGAATTTTTTTTTCAAATTATTATACGTTTATTAATTTTTGTTTAATTTGAAATATATAATTATTAGCACGATTATGTGCTCTAATAGTGAATATGAGAGGCTGAATTTCCATCTAAACCAAATGGATGAGTTTTCTCTCTTAGATGTTTGCACTCCTCTCTCCCCCTTAGTTTCTCGCTGGGAAAAGATATTCATTTGCTTAGACTAAACAATACACGAGCAGCGTTGAAGAGGGATTTATTTTAAGGAGATAAATAATCCAAGACCGATCTTGGTGATGATGGCAATGGAAGTGTTGCCGATGCCAGCCGGTGACAACTAAATCCAAATATGCCCTAGACCTGCTTCAGACACATGGCAAACATTGCCTCATTCATTTCATGACAAACAGTCATTTTGAACAAAATGGTGTTAATCCTTTAAAACCTCAGATTCATAATCCATGGCATTAGATATTAAATTGAAGAAAGTTAAATGGTAAAATTTTTGGAGTATGCCTTCATTTTAACTATGCGAAAACTAACTTTAGTTATGGAGGGGAAAGGGATCGAAATATTCAGTATCCGCATTTATATATGGAAATATAAAAGAATAACTTTATATCTTACAGTTAAATAAGCTTTTATATCTTTGTTAGTTATTCGACATTCAGATTGATGAAAATCGACATTCAGAAAACTACTTTCCTGCATGCAGTGTGATCTGCGATTTACTTACAGGAATTATTAAATAAAAACATGTGAATGAAATAGTGGGGAAAATTATCATTATCAAATCACCTTATAGTCTCTAAAGTATTTGAGTACTTGAATTTAAAATATAAATAGAAGGAATAATCTTTTGTTTGTTTATTATTATAAATACAAATCAATTAAGAAAATACATAATTTTGTAACTAAAATCATCAGATATACATAATTTGTAAAATAAGTGAAAAGTTTTACTCTATAAGTAAAGGTTATGGAAAAGCTCAGAAAATGGATTGTCGAATCAGAATTAGATACCTGATAAGTAGTACATTTTTCATTTTTCAAAAATAGCATTAATCGCAATAATCGAGTAAATTATAGTAATTTATTTTACTCTTAGATGGCAGCACAATAATGATTGAGACTTCTCTAACTTTGCCTTTACTTGATATTTCTGATCCATTCGAAATAGTGCATTTTTCTGGAGACCATTCCTGTAAACCGAAATTTGCCTTTCAACATCAATGTACACATGATGTGCTGCCCGTTTTCATGACCGGGAAATTTTCTGCGTACACACTGGGAATTCCGTCTCGATTGATTTAGACACGCGTGGGCAAGCGGCTTTTATTTCATTTAGAAGTTATCGCAAGAAGTAAATAAACATATTTTACTACACTTTTCGAACATTAAAACACATTTTAAACAAAACCCTTCTTTTAAAGAATGGAAGAAAATCATCCAAGCAGATAAGTGATGAAATGACTTGAACTTCAAGGGCAGCAATGTTTCCTAACGTCCTTGTTCGTAATTAGGCTAAAAACAAATTTTTAAAAATTTCCAAAATTCATTAAAAAACCCCCCAAAAAATGTTAAATTGGTGTCATTAGAAATAGTTTTTTTTAGATACGAAAAAAATAATACATATACCATTACCATACTTTAAAGTTTATCAGTAGGAAAATTAAATTTATTTTTCAGTTCCTATCATTAATTCGCACTCTCCCTTTATATATATATATATATATATATATATATATATATATATATATATATCTACTTTTTATTCATCCGTTAGAGTTCAAATACACTTTTATAAGCTAGTAGTAAATGGCATTTGATGTTAATACAGTTTCTTCAAATATTGATTCATTAATTAAATTTAATTTATTTTTTATACTTTAAAGTTACTTTATTTAAAGTATAAAATAAAGTTTTATACTTTATTTAAGTTTTAGCAGCTTGTAATGGAAACGGAAATCAGCAGCATTCAATCGGTAAGAAGTGAGGAATTCGGGGTTTTTTCACGTGAAGATGAAGAATAACAGTTCAGTTCTTGCGAAAATCCTTAATTTTTGATAAACTATTTATATTAATTGTGATTATGTAATAGAAATTAACCAAAATAAAATTTTTCCTTGTTGACAAAAGTAGGAATTGACTTAATTTTTTTAATTAATTTTTTCCTCTAAAGCAGATCTGTAAATGAATGAAACTATCCACTATTTCTTTAGACATTTTTGAAACATTTATAAATGCATTTTAATGTCAGGAAAATATGATAATAGAAAAGTTTCATTTGAAATATAAGAATGATATAATCACTATTACTGGAGCCGGTAATAGAGAGTATTCAAAAAAATAATTATGCGCAGTCCTAAATCATGTATCTGGATAAAACATTATTTAAATACTTTTTTAATTTCCTTTTCCGTTACCTATTCTGTTCTACTTGTGATTCAATAATGGAGGGTTTAAAAAAAAGATTTGAACAGCATAAAATTTGAATTAGGACTAACGATATGTGTAGGTGTCTCACAAAACATCACACATTGCAAATGATTGACATCACAAATTAACGCTCATTTGTTCCTTTTAAAAATAGAATAATGTAGATAAACTACCTGAAAAATTAAGTTTCATAACTTTAAAAACTGTTGATATTTTACTCTACCATTTAACATATAAATGTAGTTACCGTAATTTTTAACAAGAAAGAAACAGATTTTGCAACATTGTCGAACAATATATTCGATATCAAGTTACACGACTCAGTACGTAATGAGACATTTTAATACTAGATGGCAGCACCAAGAAATGTAGGTTTGGTAATTTGTTTTGCTGGCAGATGCGCCACTATAAGGGCGATTTTCGTCGCTATACATGATTTTATGAATAGGCATGCTTCTTAATGAGCATCAGGACTCTGCGTCAAGGCGCAGTTTTAAATTCCGATTTCTATTATCGTACTAGCCGCCTTTGGCGACCAGTCGGTTCGCCAGTATTAATGCTCACTAAAATTTTCAAATAATATTTTATGTAGTTGTGTCTCATAACAGGTTTATCACCAAAATATTTTTTAACCAAACAAATTTTGATAATCTTATAATTCATTTATAGTATTATTTTCTTCAGATGTTCTGTTCATTGTACTACTCATCTTTCTCTTTCTATCCGTGCAGTGATTGTCCCGGAATTGATATTTTACTTAAATGGTGGAGGGAAAGGTCTAAAATTCTACGTTTTTACAGAATAATGAGATTCAAATTTTCATAAATGTAAACACACTAAACAAATAAAGACACAATTGGTTTTCAAGAGATGCAAAAGCATAAAAACAGCTTGGAAAATGCCTCGCACAGATGAAATAATGGCCACACACATCCTTCTTTTCTTTTCTATCCTTTTTTTCTTCACTACTTTTCTTTGTTATTACTTTTTTTCTTCCCTGCCCAGACTGAGCAGTCATAGATTAAATATTCATACCGTCTAATAATAAAAGCAACTATTTTCTTTCTTTTTTAAACATCCCGTTATCTATGAATGAAAACCAACTGACTTCGCGTATTTCTTTCTAAACAAATCATAATTTATTACTTCCTGCTATCCTAACTCAGCTGGTATGGGGGAAGGAAATGAAGATTTTTGGCGGGAAAGTAAGGAAAGTGCCGTTTTAACTATTTTACACGCAGTTTTTTAATTTTTTATCGCCATAAGAACCATCCTCGTGTCTTAAAGAAAATCTTTTTAAAAAATTAGCCGAATCGGTCAAGCCGTTCTCCAGTTTTGCGCTTAGCAACGCATTTCGAGTTGCATTTTTATTAATATAGATAGATTATTAGGCAATCCCAAGCTTGTTGCCATAAATCTCTAATGAAATCGGTATTATACCTATGATTATTAAAACATTTCTAATTTTGTTTTAAACATAAAATGAATGAAATCGAATCGATTTCGATGAATTCATCTCTAGAGTAAAATGAATCTTTAATGGTGATAAGTAAAGTTAGATATTATTTTCAGAAAAAAAATTATTTACTTAATGTGTCGAAGGTGAAAAAAATACAAATTCAAATCTTTTACTTCGTTTCGGAAATTTAATAATTTATATATTATAATTTTAATAATGCATAGAACTCGGCAGTTACTCTCTCTCTTATATGTTATCTCGGCACTCTGTCTTATTTTTGAAAATCCACAAAATGATTCTATAATATAAAATATCTATAATGTTTTTTTAAATAATTAAAGTGAACCTATTAACTTCTTAAAATATTTATTTCGAGAAAAATCTGCATTTTGAATTATAAATATGTGTGTGTAATATAATGATTTTTTGCTGCGTTTTCCAGCTTTCAAGTAAACCTAATTATACTTTAAATTTTATCAATTCATTTAAATATCATTCATTTACCAACCAAAAGGTTTACTTCACAAAAAAGAAACACTTAAAGGAATAAAATAAAATATTTAATGTGTGTTTAATAATTTACTTCCAAAATTAATCGTTCATAGCAAGTATTTTCTAGATAAAGAATTAAGAAAATATCTGTCTGCTTAACTGTGGATCATTTTATTCGAACTTATTTCTTTATTTCATACATAACTGCTTTATATCTTAGAAAAAAAAAGTTAATACTTATTTAATTCTTTAATAAATCTCGGTGAAAAGCCCTACCAAACACAGGTGTGTCTCATACTTAGAGCTATAATATGAAAAATGTAGCTAATACCTTTTTATCCGATGTAAAGAATTCGAAATGCATTTTATGTAATTATACTCATCCTTTCTATATGTGTACTAATTATAAGAAATTATCTGTTAATGATAATGTTCAATTTGGGAAAGATAATGATTTTTGCTTTAATTGCCTGGGAAAACATAAAGTGAGTTCTTGCAAATCAAAATATTCTTGTGCCAAATGTAATAAAAGGCATCATATTAGTTTACATTTAACACGAGATCAGAATTCTTCCGTGCAATCAAAAGAAAAAGAAAAAAACCTCTTTTTTAGCATAATATCGAATAAAAAATAGAGTGAAAACAAAAATCTCTCCTCCTCCCCTCTCTCTCCACCACCTTCTACATTCATACCGGCAGAGAGCAATGAACAGAACTCTGGTGCCAACGTCATTTTAGTGTACTGGAGTCGAAAAGATGAAGCAAAACTTTTAGACATCTTTTTATTTTCTGCTAGGACGTCACAACACACAGCACAAATACACAGTACAACAATTAAAAATAGGAGAAAAAACGATCAGCACATCTCGACGACTCGAACAGACTCCCTGTCCACTGCCTCTCCTCTCTTTCTCCAGACTTGTTTTTTAGCCTTCCCCTGTTACTACGCCACCTGGCGGTCACCGGCAACATGATCCCTCTGGTCTTTCCAGTCTTTCTCGGTTCCTAGGCAATACGATCCTTCACGTCATTACAGTTTTCCTTGGTTCCCAGGCAATACGATCCTTCACGTCTTTACAGCCTTCCTTGGTTCCCAGGAATACGATCCTTCACGTCTTTACAGTCTTCCTCCCTTCTGGGGGAAACTTTTCTGTGAAGTGGAAAAGTTTGCTCTCTTTAATGGAATCTAGAAAATAGTCTCGAGAGAAAAGAACTCAGTTCAAGTATTTTCTGGACGTAAATGTTCTGAACAAAATATAACAAATTTTAAGTACCAATTCTGCCTGAAAAGATACCATCCTTTTATAGCACAAATACCTATCCCTACTGACATAAAAAATTAACATATATACCACACTCAAATAGAAACAATATACAAATATAAACAAATTTATGATATACAGATACACATACCTGAAATAAAAAAGCATGTTTACAATAAAAATGATATAAGATAATATATAAAAATAATATAAGTATTTAAATAAAAATATAAGTATTATATGCGCATTAATAGAATCATACATGATTCATAATGACTATACGTAACATAATAGGATATGTAATTATTTATAGGCAATGTAGTTGAATATGAAAGATATATGTATAGTATATTTAATAATGAAAAGATATATATGGATAGGTATGATTGTTTTGTTTTAGACTACCCAAAAAAATTAAATCTCAGTTTAAGGAATGCGGCTTAGGCTATCAGCATTCTGATGCTGCTTTCCTTTGCGATGTACAATCTCGTAATTAAAAGAATGTAAAATTAAAGCCCATCTTAAAAGTCTGGGGTTTGTTCCAGTATTTTTTCCCAGCCACACCAATGGGTCAGTCTGTATAATAAATTTTTCATGTCCATCAAGATAACATTTTAATTTTTGCATTGCAAAAATGATAGCTGCACACTCTCTTTGAGTAGTACTATACTTTTGCTCTGCAAGTGAACACTTTTTACTCAGATATAGAATGGGATACTCTTCGTTTTCAACTACTTGGGAGAGTACAACTCCAATACCAAGGTCCGAAGCATCACGCTGAATGACGAAGGGCTTGGCGAAATCAGGACTGTATAAAACAGGATTTTTGGACAGTTTATGTTTAAGTTCTTCAAATACCTTTTGACCGGTGTCATTCCAAAATGGTTCTTCTTTGGGAAGGCCTTCGAAACCTCTTTTGATACCTCTTCTTTCTTCAAGTGTCATTTGTTTCTTTTTCTTAGTTCTGCTTTCTCTCTTTCTAGTCTTTCTCGTTTAAATCTTTGCTTTTCTCTTTCTAATCTCAAGACTTCAGCTCTTTCTCTTTCAAATTTTTCTCTTTCAATCCTTAATCTTTCCCTTTCTCTTTCAAGCCGAATGGAATCTTCTCTATTTTTCTTTCTATTTCTCTTTGCCTTTCAAGCTCTGAAAACCTCCTTCGATCCGAATCACGATCTCTATACCTACCATGTTCTCGATATTGATCAACAAAACTTCTCCCAGATAAGTACGGTCTTCTTGCACCAAACCCTCTGGTATAACCTCTCCTAAAGTAACCACCTCTAAAACCAATTCTTCCACGACTCCTGCTTCGTGTTCTACTAGATCTTCTATCTCGTGAACTTTTCCTGTCCCGACTGCGCCTATCATCATCCTTTGTCCGTTTTTTATCCCTTTTCTCTTCACTCCCATCACCATCTTTACTGTTTTCAATTTCACTTTCCCTATCAGATGCCTTTTCAGATTTATTTTTTCTGAAGATTTAGCCTTGTCTGAAGATTTTGACTTTTCACCTTTTGATTGATCAGCAGATTTAGATTCGTCTTTTCCATCAGTTTTCCCAATTAAATCAGTTTTATCTTTTGAACTTTCAGTATTAGTGGAGTCAGTAGGTTTTTTTTACTAACTTTGGTTTTAATTGCCTTAAAGTCAGCTCTTTTAATTTTTCCAGAAGGCATCTGAGTTGTTTTTTCAACATTAATAATCTTTCCATGTAATTCTGTATGATTCAATTTGTCAATACAAATAAGAGCTTCTTCATTCTTCATTAGCTATAGTAATAAATCCATAACATCGTGATCCTGGAGTCCTTGCATTTGTGACAATTTTTGCTCCTGATACCTTTCCAAATTTCCTAAAAAAATTTTTAGATCTTTGGCTCTAGTCTTCTCAGCTAATCCACTCACCCATAAATTTTTACTACTTGCAGTAACTCTTTTAATAGGTTCATCTTTGTCAGTAGTTGATTTTGTTCTTTTTTCCGGATTCTTTGCTGTGACGATTGAAGAAGCGTCATCACTTTGTTCTAAGGTTGGTTTATCATTTCCAGAAGGTTTATTATTGTCTTTTGAAAAGTCAACAGTTGAATTTGGATCCTTTACAGTTGCATAATTCATTTCAATATCATTTTCTTGTGACACATAATTCTTTTCTGCAGATTCAGATCCTGCATGTTTGGAATTCTCAGCTCTTTCATCAGCAGTTGGGTCATCATTGATGGAATCTCTCTCATTCACAGATGAGTCCATGTCACCTTGAGTATCATCAGGATTTACAATCAATGAGTCATTGTCAGTTGCTTTTATCTCAGTTAAAGTATCTAATTTGATAACCTCTTCTACAGTAAGAGGAACTACAACTGGTGCAGTTTCAGGCTTTGGTGGTGATAGACGAGAGTTAATGGATGCGCATTTACTGCCAACTTCTTTGCAATCACTTCCATTCAACTGAACATTTTTCTGTTCTTCTAAATCGGTCGTAGTTTTCTCTTCTGCCTTTTCGAAAAGCTTCTTCTTAGCCCTAGTTTGAATAGCATTTATCATATGTGCCTGTACATCCTCTTTTGTTTTCAAATCTCCAAATAACATAGCAGTTTTGTTTCCAAGCAGATACCTTCCTTGATCCAAAGAATCTCTCAAAACATCCGCATTGGTAATTACGTGTCCCATTTCACATTCTAGCTCAATTTTGGCAAGTGTCCTCAGCCAAACTTTCTCCTTTGTATACATATGTGGTTTCACATACTTGTTGCATATCAAATCTACTGTAGCACCAGTATCTCGAAGAATTTTCATCTCCACACCATTTACCTTACCAATGATTGTGTAACGAGGCATTAAATCATCAATATTATATGCCACAACATGGGAGATGAATTCTTGTTTCTTCAACTCATCCCGTTGAGGTCGAAGATGATTGATAGATCCACATTCATGGCATCGCACTACTTTTCTTTTGTCAAATTCTTTATCTCTTAGGTTATCTTGAGCTGCTTCATATTTGGTTTGAAATTCCGGCTTAAAATCTGTCACAGTTTCTTTATTCGTGAATTTATTTTGGTTTCCGTTTCGAAAATTCGAGAAAGTCCTTTTGGGTAATTCTCCTCTTTTAAAGCTTTCTCTAATGCTTTCATAATCATCGAGTTTTTCAGCTAAATCATAAGGGGAAGTAAATTTCAGCCAATCTTCTAAGTAATGATCTCTTACTTCAGCAGGCACTCGAAATTTTAGTTGTTCCGTCACAATTAGATCCTTAAGTTGCTGAAAGGTCGTAATCTTTAATTCTGAAATCCATTCTGAGAAATAACTCGATAGTTCTTGTGCGTAATTCTTCCAGGTTTTTTCAGGGGTTTTGTAATGTTTATAAAAACATTGTTTCAATTTTTCGCTATTCATTTTATATCTTTTCAAAATAAGATTCTTAACAAAATCATAAGTGTTGGCATCATCTGGCTCTTCTCTGGCTAGCATGTTCGATAATTCCACATGCAAAACAGCTAACAGGTAAGCTACCCAATCTTTCTTTGGAACTTTAGCCATTTCTGCTCTTCTTTCAAAATTTATTAAATATAGTCCCATTTCATCGCGCTTTTCACCATACTTCGGTGTAATCTGAGCTAGTTGAATTCTTTGACAAACTTCAACAGTATTTTGGGATCCATTTATCTGGTTACTATCTCCTCTCTTCAATTTCAATTTTTTCATTTCTAGCTTATGCTGTTAAGCTTCTCGCGCCATTCGCTCTTGTCTTATTCTTTCTTCTTGTCTTATTCTTATTTCTTCCATCCGCTTTCTGTCTTCGATTATTCTATCTAGTATAATTTTCACTTCTTCCTCCTGATACAACGGGCTATTTAAAATTTTATTCTTAAGGTCTACTACTTGGTCTGTAGAATTTGCTTCCAGACCTAACTCCTCACACATTTCTAATAGTTCAGTTTTCCTAGCCTTTGCTAAATAAGCCATGATTTTTTTTTCTAGCTTAAATAAAATAAACGCTAAAAAATAAAAAGAAAGCCTTCTAATATACTGCAAAAGTTTTCTAATCAATCTATTTAATTATGAAATAATTATTTAATTCATAAATCTTAAAGTCGAAATTAAAATTATTTTCGAATACACCAATACACTTTACAACAAAATATCACCTTCAATAAAATTACTTCGAAAATACCGTTTAAAAGGAAAAAAAAACAGTCATATAATAATTACACCAGTTCCGTAGATATATAAAAATAACTCATATCTTTTTCCCTTTAATCAAACAATCCAAAGTTTAAAAAAAATTCATTCAGAATATTTTTTTAATCAAAAATAATACCAATCAATTCTGAAACTTCATTAATTATTCAGTAGGCTAGCTGGAATCAACTATGAATCATTACGATTAAAGTTACTAGAAACAGCTACAACTGAACACATAAATACTTTCATGAAAATAATAATCACAGTAAGAATTCTTCATATCTCATTTATATAAAACAAAATTTTTATCTTTAAGAACATTTGTTCCGAGAAAAAAGACTACATCAGAACACTTTCAATAGAAACATTTTTTTAAAGCATCATCAGATGAAATGAATAAAATGATATTCCTCTCCGTTTGGAAGAATAAATTTTGAAATAATTCAAGCTGCATAAAAGTAATTTCTTTCTTTCTTTTTTTTAAAGTTTCCTGTTTTCTAAAAATACATAAATGAAAGCCAACTGATTTTGCGTATTTCTTTCTCAACAGACAAAATTTATTACTTCGGTTTTCCTTTAACAATTTTAAATCAGAATACACTGAGTAAAACAATAGAGCCTTTATTCACAATCCTAATACTTAACAAACAATCACCAATATTTATTCTAATATTATAACCAAGTGTTGTATTAGAACTTTACATATAAATCTAGTATAATTATTTCACACAATCTAGTATAATTATTCACTGTAGTATAATTATTCTCTTATCTAGTATAATTATTCATTCTTATCTAATATAATTATTTACTCTTATACCTTTATTTCTTTTTTCTTAGTATTCTTTTCTCCATTATTCGACTATATCAAATACATTAATATGGAATAGCAGGGATAAGAAAGTGCCATGAAAAAAAAATCCCAAATCCAACATTTAATACAAAAATAGAATTAAGAATTTCAAATACGTATTTAACTTTCACCCAGATTTTAATACAAAAATTGAGATTGATTTTAAAATACGTAGGCAGTTTTCAGACAGAAAACGTACTCACCCCTAACAGATTCTTGATTAGGCACATGGTTTTATTTCCATCCCACCGCTGCCACCAATCTTCGATCTGTACTGGAGTCGAAAAGATGAAGCAGAACTTTTAGACATCTTTTTATTTTCTGCTTGGACGTCACAACACACAACACAAATACACAGCACAACAATTAAAAATAGGGGGAAAAAGAAGATCAACACATCTCGACGCCTCGAACAGACTCCCTGTCCATCGACTCTCCTCTCTTTCCCCAAACTTGTTTTTTCGCCTCCCCCAGTTACTGCGCCACCTGGAGGTCAACGACAGCACGATCCCTCTGGTCTTTCTCGGTTCGAAGGCAATACGATCCTTCACGTCTTTACAGCTCTCCTTGGTTCCCAGGAATACGACCCTTCACGTCTTTACATCAGCTACGAGTAGTTGTGTCTCGATTTAAAATAAAACCACCCTTCTGAGTGCAGCGGTACTGGGCTGACAAAAACCCTCACGATGTGGCACCACTGTCTTTGCACGAAGCCAAAGTGGTTGCGAGGTGCGACATCGCTGGCACATTTGTTCTTGGTCCGTACTTCTTCTACGAGGTCACTCCCACAGGTTTTAAATCGTCACAAGTGCTCGGTATGAATCAATGTTGCAGAATTACGTTGTGAGAGTGCAGCGGTTGGTTATTTATGCAATTCCTATGGAAATGAGTGTCAAGTACGGGTTTTGATGGATTCTGGCTCACTGTTTCCCTTTATTAGAAAAGAGTGTGCAGATTTTCTTCAATTGAAAAGAATTAAAATAAATATCGCGGTATCTGGTTAATGATTCAGCGATTTCTGTTCAAGTATCCGCTACTTTGATTAACAGGCCACGAACCATTGAGACTGAATTAAATTTATTTGTTGTTCCGAGAATTACGGTTCTAACTCCATCAGAGCAAGTAGATAAATGCGTAGGATGGTCATATAATATTAATTTAGCGGATGAGAATTTTTATATTCCAAAAAGGGTTGATTTATTGTTTGGAGTGGAAGCCTTGTTTGAATTGCTGAAAACAGGGCAAATATGTCCACCAAATTCAAATCTAATCCTACAAAATTCTGTTTTTCGTTATCTGGTAAGTGGATAGTAGCATGAAATTTGAAAGATGTACACTTACTGAGGACGCTGATGTGAAAGCAATCCGTGGGTTCTCTGACATCCGTGGGTTCGCATCAGAAGCCGCTTATGGTGCAGTTATCCACTGTAAGTGCTTTAAAGATGGTCCTACATCAATTAGATTAATTGCCAGTAAATCGGGAGTGTCTTCATTAAAAAGAGTTACCATTCCAAGATCGGAACTTTGTGTTTGAATGCTGATAGACAAATTAAAGAAAAAGGTGATACATACTCTCGAATTACCAATATCTCACACCTATCTATGGAGTGAGCACGATCGTTCTTTTATGGAATCGCGAAGAACCCGTTTATTCTTAAGAAATTTGTTGCCAATCGTGTAACTGAAATTCAAGACCTTACTTGCATTGACGACTAGAGATATGTTCCTTCTAATGAGAATCCTGCTGACTCCATTTCAAGAGGACTCTTTCCCGATAAACTTCATCAGTGCAAACGGTAGTTTGAAGGACCATCATTTTTGAATAGCAGTGAATAGCCAAATAGAGACATCTTAATCAGAGTCATTGTACTCGACTTTTCTAAAGATTTTAAACCGTCTAGTAACTCTAATTGTTTTTATCAGTAATATCAATAATTTTCTTCATAAATTTTCTTGGGGGGGGGAAACTAGTAATAGTTATAGTAAACTTATTCATATGTTGAGTTATGCATATAGGTTCATCAAAAATCGCAGAAAAAATGGCAAATCTAGAGAGTTTTTTTATTCCTTGCTTTCAGAAATGCAGAACTTTCGTTGGTAAGTTTAGTTCAACAAAATGATCTTTCCAGAGATGAAATATTTAATATATTCAGGTGAAGTCCCAAGACAAAGTCAGGTAAAAGTTTACATCCCTTTATTTATAAAGTAGGCATTTTAAGGGTTGGTGGACTATTGTCTAACAACAAATTGAACTTTGACAGAAAGTTTCCGATATTATTCTGAGGTAATCAGCGATTGGCGAGGTTAATAACAATTAGCTATTACATCAGGAGATCTATATTGGACTCAAATATTATTGTTTACTTTAAGGCAAAGATTTTGGCCGATTCAGTTGATTGTAGATATTCCATGAATGCGTGGCGTGTTTTAAAGTTAAACCAGTAACATGTGACCAATTAATGGCTGACCTACCTAAAGAGCGGGAGAGTCAAAACTTTCCATTTGTTATTTCAGGAGATGACTTTTGTGGGCCTGTAAGGAAGTCGCCACTTTGTCTCCTGCTGGAAGAGACACATGAT
>JAOUZG010026766.1:0-11858 GCA_026289955.1 Argiope argentata
ATGGTAACATATTTAGGGTTGTTGTTACGCGCAAGTATTGCAGTATCGTCCGCGTAAATAGATAGCATGGTGTTGAATTGTTTAGGTATATCATTAATAAATATGGAAAAGAGAACCGGCCCCAGCTATCGCTGTTGTTGCGTGGCTGGAACTCTTCTGCGTCTTAAATATTAATTGCTATTGTAGGTGGGTGGGTGAGGTGGCGTGTGTCAGGACTCAAGCTGATTGGTCTATTGAGGGTGTGGGGTGCGGGGGTATGCTACCTTGCGAGAATTTTCTAAGTTATCTAGTTTAGGAAATAAGAGTTACGGAGGATTTAAATTTAATGATTAAGTTGATTAATTTAAGTGAGTTAAGTTAGAGTGGTTCATGAGAGGAATAAAGAATTATATTACGGGGTCTCTTAATTTGGATATTAGGGGAATATTTAGGAATTTTAATTATAGCTTCATTGTTATTTTTATCCATAGTTTTGAAAAAAAATTTGCAAGGTTTTTCATAAATTTTATGAGTGGGGGGGGGTAATCTATTTCTTCGTACATTTTAGTGTTGGGCATGAACCATTTCATGTTATACAGAATTCTGAAAAAGTTATTTTGCCTTCTTTCTATAAATTTAATGTTGTGTTTGGCAGCATAACCCCACACCGGGTAGGCATATGTTAGTACTGGTCGCAAATAAGCAGTGTAAATAAGTATTTTATTTTGCCTAGATAATTTAGAATTTCGAGAAATTAAGGGGTAAAATTTACGAATTAGGTCTCGAAATTTATTTGCAGTATAAATGATATGGGGTCTCCACGTTAACCTATTGTCTAATACGACTCCTAAATATTTACATTCCTTAGACCACGGGATAATTTGATCTTTTATCTTGAGAGGGGGGAATTTAGGTTTACAGTAATTTTTTGAGAAATACATTGCTTCAATTTTAGATGGGTTAATTTCTATTTTCCATTTGAGAAACCAGTCTTCAAGAGATTTTATATGTCAATTTAAGGCTATTGAAATATAATAAGGATTTTTATTTCTTGCTAGTATTGCTGTATCATCTGCATAAAGACACATCATAGTGTTAAATTGCTTAGGGATGTCGTTAATAAAAATAGAAAATAGAACCGGCCCCAGCTTGGATCCTTGTGGTACATCTGCTTTAAACATTTTAACATCCGAATACGTATTATTAATTCTTATTTTGAAGGATCTTTCGCTGAGGTAGGATGTGATAATTTTGACTAGGTGTGGGGGTATTGTAATTGATAAGTTTGCAGATAAGGCCATCAAGCCAAACTCTATCAAAAGTTTTCTGGATATCTAAGAATACTGCAGCAGTTTTCTGTTTATTTTCAAAACCTTCGGTGATAAATTCCACTGCTCTGACGAGTTGGTGTGTTGTGGAAAGATTCTTACGGAATCCAAATTGCTCAGGAGCTAGTATATTGTTTAGTTCTGGGAAGTTATTGAGTCTATTTAATATAATTTGTTCAGCAATCTTACTAATGCAAGGAAGAAGAGAAATCGACCTGTAGCTGTTTGGTTGTGCGGGATCTTTCCCAGGTTTTATGATCGGAACTACGGCTGCCGTTTTCCATGTCTTCGGAAAATATCCCATAGTTAACATACCATTTATGATAAGGGATAAAAAGTTAATATAATTAATGGGTAGAGATTTAGCATTTGATTAGTTATATTGTCTAGTCCGGGGGCTTTTTTAAGTTTCAGTTTTTTGATACAGTTTTGAATTTCCTCAGCTGTTGTTGGTGCGAAGTCATTATATTTTCCGGATAGATTATCCTGAAAGCCTTTGATTGTGCTATCCACAAATTGTTCTGTAGCGTAGTCATTTAAATCGTTTAGGTTAAATTGTTTCTCCAAGCTATTTGCCAGGCAGTTTGCTTTTTCATTATCAGTAAATGCAATACTAGCAGGGCCGTTAAGGGGCGGAATTTTCTTAATTTTACGTTTGTAAGTTTTAACTAATTTCCAGATTGATCCATCATCAGTGCTAACATTGATGAATTTGTTTAGGATTTCGGCGTTATTAAGTTTAGTTCCTAGTTTTTCTATTTCTTTGTTTAATTTATTCATTACTCTCTTGAACACTGGGTCTCTTGTTTTTTAAAACATCTTCCTAGCATAGTTCCTGTCTCTAGTTAGAATTCTCATTTTAGGATCGATATATTTTTCTTTTTCAATTACGGGGATGGTGGCTATTTCCTTTACGTTCATGAGGTCGTTTTCAAATTGGTTTACCAGTCTGTCAATTTCTGAGGAGTCGTTAAAATTTGCGTTATGGGGGGGTTTCTGATTGGCTGAGCGTAAGTTCGAAATTTTTCCATTTAACCTGGCGTCTGTTGTGATTTTGGGGCAGTACATATTTGAAGTAGAAGTGGAGCAGTACAGGGTTATGGTCTGAGCTAAGTTCAGAGAGGGAATCTATTTCTTAGGGGTATAAGAAGTCTTTAATTAAAGTTAAATCTAGGGTGTTGGCTGATGTAGGACCGAATCTAGTAGGAGAGGAGGGAGCTATAATTTCTAATCCGGCCTAGAGGGCGAACGATTTTAGGAAGTTGCCTTTAGTACAATTATAATTACATCCCCAGCTAACGTGGTGAGCATTTAAATCGACTCAGAAAATTTGGTTTGGATCTGTATGCATGAGGTTTTCAATATCAAATACAAAATTAGAATTATCAACACTAGGGGGAATATAAATGGAGATTAAGGTTATGGGTTGTTTATTTTTAAATTTAATTTGGACCACGTTAGCTTCTACATGGTGTAGTAATGGCGGGGGGACCTCATTGTGAGGTATACCGTTTTTAATAAAAATAGCAGTTCCTCCCCCAGCCTGGTTGGTTCTATAACTATAGTATCCGAAATAGTTTGCTAGGAAGATTTTTCTTTGTGGTCTAAGGTGGGTTTCCTGAAGTAAAATGATATCGGGGTTATACTTATTTACGTAGTTTTTAAAGTCATTAATTTTGTTGCCAAAAAAACTGCCGAATGCGGTAGCCCGTCCCTTATATAGCCGGACGAAAGAGCCGCGAAGCTTTGGAAATCACCGAGAGAGATCCAGCGGCTGCCAGACTATTCCTTTCGCCTAACCTACCCAGCTGGCGCAGAGCTTTTTGACGCCGTCGCCAATCGCTTTCCCCTCCATGCTTTCAGCGGCGTTCGCTCGCTTGTAACAATACTTTTTTTTCACTGTGTTAAACTCTGTATCCGATTTTTTGTGTTAAAAAATAGTGAGGGGGGACTTATGTACACAAAATTAAAAATTAAAATCCATTTTTTCCTTCTACTTGGCAATATTTAAAAGGATAATGAAGTTCAGAGTGTGTTAAGGCTGTTCTTAAAAATATAATTGCTATTTTGTACCATAGTTGCGCAATATTTTTCAGAGATAAATGCCTAAAATTTCATTATGCATTAAATCAATTATTATAGAATGGAGCTGTTTTTCTCTTTTGGGAATAAAAATATTTTATTTTCTTTTTAAAACGTTATCAAAATCAGCTTATATTTTAGTTTGTTGTTTAAAATTACAAGTTGTTGATTCTTCGGTTCCATTCTCAGATCGCTCATAACTTTCTTCAATTTTACATTTTGCTTCAGCTCACTCATTGGCTTTTTCTTGTGCTTATTCTGTTTTAATTTGTTCATCTGTCTTTTTAGGTATGCATTCAATCCCATTTCTCTCGCCAATTTCTTCAAATTCATTTTCAACTTCAGCTTGTTCAGTGATGTTTTCATGTGCACATTTTGTTTCTGTACGCTCATTTATCTTTTCAAATACTCATTCTTGTTCAACTCGATCATAAATATGTTGACAGCTACTTCAATTTTAATTTGCTCATGGATACTTTTAAGTACACATGCTGTATCAAGTTGCTCAACTGCTCTTCTCATTTTCCCATTCAGCAAGTTTTTCAAACGTTATTACACATTTATTGAGGAAATTATTACGTTGTTCGTTTTTCTTTTTCTTTTTTTTTTTTTTTGCTACCTTTTGCGTTTTGAAGCTCTTGATTAAAACTTTCTTTTCTGTCACAAGGATGAAACATTAAAAAACATTAGTCGCATAAAATAATATTAGCTAGACTTTTGACGATTTTTCCCGATAAGAAAAATTTCCCCCTTCAGTTAAGAGGAGAAAGTAACCAGTTTATTTTATCTTTTTGAGCAATGCCAATGCCTAACGATTCATATTGTAAATAAGCCCAGTTTTTAATCTTCAAATTTGCCCAAAAATATAAAGTCACGATTACAGTATTTTCAAAAATACGAAAATAGAAACGAAAATGTATTAAAAAATATATGCTTAACGATCTTCACATTGCTCAAAAGTCAAAAACAGAAATGAATTCCTGTCCACAACCAAAGCAAAGTTAATATTTTTCAAACGTGAAGCACTAAATCGCTAACAGGATGTTTTGGAGAAACTAACCTCCTTGAGCAAAGATTTTCTAACCAAGGTATCTAACTAAAATGCGTTCTATGTCTTGTTATACAAACACGTTCATTTTCTTCAGACCTTGAGAGCCATTCCTGTACTTCATAGGGTTCGAGTGTGTAGTATGATATTTATCCCTTTAGTATCGAACAAGATAAAAGATGTAAAATATCCCTCCCCTCCTTGTTGACTTTCGACTTATTCATTCTCAGAATAGTTGGTTTTTCATGGGTACTGATATTGCATGCTTCTATGATTGAGATAGATGAACCGGGAGTGGTAATAGTAGAGTAAAAATGAATGGTTTTATTAAAAATATATCCTTTTTTAAAATTAAATTATTATTATTTTAGAACTAGATTTTGAGATCCCTTAATTTATAAGGCCCGAGCCTCATGCGCCTGTTTGGAAATCTGCCTCTGATTAAGTTTACAGGTGACTCTTTTAACTATTGTGGAAATATAGTAAAGTAATTTTCAGCATGTGTCTATATGAAATGGAACGAACATAAAAAAATTTATTTTACCTGAAAACAAGTGCAAAAGCCAACGGCAGTGATGTCCACTAAACTTTCTTGTCTACTCTCTGATAAACTTATCATGTCAGGAAATCCCAAACATGCCACTGGTATAGAATAGTTACAAAATATTAACTTTTGGCGCCAATAAAGCATTTTTGCTTCAGCCATCGTGTCATTCTTGGCGAATAATAGAATCCAAAAATCGAATTAGTTTCAGAGAATCTGGTCTAGCTGACTAGTCAGTGCTGATTAATTAGCGTAATAAAAACAAAAGTGGAAATTCTGATTTGAAGCTAACATTGACAGAGTTCTCCAGTCAAAACCATGATTCCGATTTTGAGTATTTTTTATTTCGTACGAATGTTGTTAACGCTTTATAATCGATGGTCATTTACCTCATTCTCATTATATTAATGAAATATCCTCTATATAGCTGAATGTTCCCCATGACAATGAATGCATTTTTGAAGAACCTGACAAATTCAAGTATAAAGTTATCCAGGCAAATGAAAAAATCTTTCTTTTCGCTAAACAAAATTAATCCTATTATGAATTTGGGGTTATTTCGATTTGTTAGAGGAGGAATTAACACAATCAACGGGCCTCAGTAACAATCGACGACTTATTTTAACACGAAAACTAGAATAAACAAACAAAAAAAAACCCACACACAACAAAGAGTAGCCCACAGTAGTAACAACCACAGGACAAAAAGCGAGCGACAAAATTCAGCAGTAGGGAATCGATGAAGCTACACTCTACGGTCTTCCTATGCGTCTGCAATTGTAGACTGTCAACTTTCTACTACACCACTGGCTACTCCACATTGCTTCTATAATAAACGCCAGGATTCGGCTCACAGCTCAATTCAACAAATGCTTGAGCTTCGCTGAACTTACAACCATTCGCTATTCTCTGAGCCGAGAAGGTTCCGGAGCAATTAGGCATATCTTGGTTCCTATTGGTTCTATCACTAGAATACTGAAAGATTCCAGTATTATCTGTTTTGTCGTTAAACTCTGGGTTCCTTGATTGTTCATAGAATAAAGTCCACTGTAAAACGGCCTTTCCAGTGATTGAAAACAAACCGTATTGAGAAGCAACAATACAGATTTGTGTCAATACGTAAAAAATAGATTTGAACAGATTCATAATAAAATAGCATTTTATAAACATGTAATAACAAATGCAATTTAATAATCAGCATGGTGAAAAAACACGAATTAAAATTCATTTACTCGGATATTTAAATCCTGATAAAGTCATGTTTCAAAAACAGTATATAAAAGTACTTCTATGCATTTAATAAAGCTTAATATATGTGAGTAATCGAGCCAGCCCGTTTGACGAACAGCTAACAAATTTGGTATATGTATATCTTGGGGTCAATAAAATTTTCCCACCTCAGAGCGATTTTTAAAAATTTTTTAATTGCAATTTTGATTAATAAAAAATTAAGCTAAATTCGGTATTTTTTTCGCCATAACTCCCGAAAATAATATCGCCCCACATTTTTTTAAACCAACTTAAAATAAAATCTTTTTAATGATACTTACGTTTTAACCTACAAATTAAATTTGTTTATGAATTTTTTTTTAAAAAAAATGTTTTAACCATATTTTTTAACAATTTATTTCGTTTAAAATAAAATTTAACCAACACGAGGACAAGTGAAAATTAGCTTTTATTAGGGAACTGTCGTCACTTTCAATACCCAAATTGCTCAAATAAAAAAAAAAAAGAAAATTACTGCAAACTTTAAAAAAATTAATTTTCAGCCCATATCTATAAAATGAAATAAGAAATACATCTTAGAAAATGCAAGATAGATAGCTATGATCTTTCATGAAATCCACATTATTAAAGGAATAAATCGGCTTTATTTTAGGCGAGAATGATTTAATGTATATTCTTTCAATTCAGTGTGCAACAACAATAATTCATGAACATTTAATTATAGAAACATATTTTAAAATGGTTTAAATGAAAATCAACAAACAAAACTTTATGTAGTTTGAGTCAATAAATGCTCTAATAAATTAAGAATGCTTAGTTTTATTCTGGATTCTTCACTTCTTGAACAAATCAGAGTTAAATATCAGAGCAGCAAAGCAAGAATAAAGACACAAATGAGTCAGTCACATACCTGTTTAGCTGGAGATAGCAGAAAGAGAAGTAATTTTATTTATTGAACATTCCTATATATAATATAGATATTGAACTCATGGCGCCATCTATTGGCACATAGTATAGTTAAAACTAACATTTTAACACTTCTTGAATCATATTTAACAAAATATTCAGGTGAGACTAATATTTTAAAAATAGCAGTACACCAGTGAACTAAATTAGCCGTTAAAACTGACTGATTTCTGAAAATTTGAAAATACTTCTTTACTTATTATAAAGCACAATGTGTGTGTGTGTGTTGGCGATGTACAGGCCAGACCGTTCGACCTACAGCTACCAAATTTGGTATATGTATACCTTGGGTGCCGGGAATGTGCACATCGGAGCCCTTTTTTTGAATTTTTAATTAGCATTTTAATTAATTAAAAAATAAGCCAAATTTTGACGTTTTTTCGCTATAACTTCCGAAAATATTACAGCACAAAATTGATTTTTGCATCATGATAAAGCTAAAAAAATTAGCTTTTCAATGATACTAGAGTTTTGACCTACAAATTAAAACTCTATTTTTAATGAATATTTAAACATTTAATTTGATCGTTTTTTTTTCAACAATTTATTTCGCATAAAATAAAAATAAAATGTTATCTCCTCGAGGATCTAAAAAAATCAGCTTTTAATAAATGTTGTCATCACATTTTCAAAAATTCTGATTAAAAAAAGTTAATTACTACCAAAAATAAAACGTGATTATATGAAATGAAATAAATAGGAAATGTGATATTTAAACAATAAATGCAAGTGAAAATCGTTTGCAATATCAAATTTAATAATTCAATTGAAAAATTAACAATTCCATTAAAGAATTAAAGTAAATAAAAATACAAAGAAAAAATATATTACAAAATTGTGACAGTTAAAACTGAAATAGAATTTTTAGAAAATAATCAAACGATAATTTTCTGAGAGCGAGATTAATTATTTAAAAGCAAGAAATCTTAAACGAACTTTGAAAATGACGTCATTTCAAAGAAACGACGAACAAAAAGCAATTGATAATTAGTAGTAAAATATTTTTGCATTCTTTTTTTTTTAATTTTTAAAACAATAAGACATGTTTTGAATTGTTACTTTTACTTATGTGAAGAAGATATTTTGTGCAAATCAAAGAATTCGTCTTCGTGATTGTAATTTATCTTCGCATTTTAATGAATCATGCGAAATTAAAACGCAACTGCTTTCAACGAAGCATACGTAATATTAAAGCTATACTGGTAAAAGCTGGTCAGCTATTTGAAAATGCATCTTCTTTCAAACAAGCATACGTAATAATTAATAATGCAAAATTTGTAAAAGCATATAAAACTATTTTTACCCGCATATTTCGGATACATCAAAACTTCCCAACCAAAACAATATCATCTTCTCAAATGAGAAAAAATAAATCAACTATCATTCCAAATTAAACATATAAAAATGTCATTTTCGGCACCTGTCTGTATAAAATGAAACAAATATGAATCATGATATTTTTGGACAACAAATGGATGGAAACGTTTTCTATGATATTTTACTATACATATACTACTAATCCAATTAAACAATTTTATTTAACGCAAATATGGCTTAACATCTACAAGGCATCTTCTGTAATCGGAGCCCAACATCTAATTTCTTAATTTTTTTGGGAGAGACATAAATATCTTACCAATTTGTCTGTGAAATATATAATTAGTAGAATGAGGGAAAAAACGCTAATGAATTAAATTTTTACATACATCATCTGCTCTGTGAATCATATTTAGCAAAATATTCTAGACACAATAAGTCCTTAAAATAAAAAAGTAGCACTCCAATCAACCATCAAAGCTGATCGATCTATGAAAATTTCAATATAACTATTCGATATAAACTGGCGATTTTAGATCACTTTATCAAGATATCAAAGAAGCCAATCAGGGTTACTCTAGAATAATTGGCCTACATTATGAAAATGATGATTGTTCTAAATTTGCAATATTCAGAACTGAATAAATCAGCCAGATTTGAAGAAGATAGAAATGCTTATTTATTTAGAAGTTGAAATATTGAGAAGATTTTACAAATATTAATCTATAAGACCAAAGGAATTTAAACCATGATTTTTTTTATATATGTTTATAAAACTAAAAAAAAATGTTATTATTGAGAGCATTTACATACATCTAAAAATAAAATTAAAAACTGAAGGTTTCAATTAACCGGTGAAATTTTTGCTAAATAATTCCTTGAGATCTTATAACTTATAAAAAATATATAATGTTTCAATTTCTGTATTGAACATAAAACTTCAATGTCGGACTACTTTGCTTTCAGTTCATAGTTTTATTAAAGGCATGCTTGGATTGAGTAAAAATTTCTTTATATTAAGTGCACTTCTATCATTTCCACTTTAATTTAAAACTAAATTTTACGTTCACTGATAGGACTGCTTAAGGCCTACATAATAGCATAAGTGAATTACATGATTATCGAAATTTGAAGCTTAAAAATATTTTGCTGAAAAACTTATTACGAGACCAAGTTACATAAAAAAAATTGATTTAACCCTTTAGTCGGCATTAATATTGGCGAACCGACTGGTCGCCAAAGGCGGCTAGTATTTAATAAAAATGAGAAATTTTAGTTTACCTCTTTAAACGTCTCAAAGACGAGACCCCAATTAGGGTGCAGTGTTTCTCAAGACTGATTGGACCAAGCATATGAAAATGTTGATTGTTCAAAACTATTATATTCAAAATTTCGTAAATAGATGTGATTTGATAGAAGATATAAACGTCAATTCATTTATTTATTTAAAAACTGAAGCATAGAGAGTATTTTGCGGAATACGATTCTTTAGAACCAAATGACTGTACAAAATTTAACTTCATAGATTTTTTAAATATCTTTATAAATGAACACAAAATAAAAATAAATATTAAAATGAAATCTGCTATGCATCATGTCAGAACATAATTTCTTGAATGGCCAAGCACTACGTGCTCGTACAAGTTAAATTATATTTTTATTCATTTTAATCGTTTCAACGAATGAGTCACTTTAGTATTGCAAACGATCCAAAAAACTTCGTCTCGCATTTATTGTTAAAAAAAATCACACTCCCTATTTATTTCATTTCGCATAATTATGTGCACAAAATGACATTTTTCGAGGCTGTATTTGCTATAGTAATTAACTTTTTAAAAAATCAGAGCCTTTGTAATGGGAATACGTTATTAAAACCCGATTTTTTGAGATGCTGGTGCAGATAATAAATGCTTATTTTTCGCCTACGGATTTTTGACGACGACAAAACCCTCATCTCCAAAACATATGCCGACACAATATTGTTAGCCATTTCATTTAAATTCTTTTGAAAGTAAGAATAGAAACTAAATTTTATGACTGAGAAATTTTTGAATTCTTAAGATATTGTATGAATTATGAAAATTTTGTAGTTTACATAAGACTAAAGCGATGAGCACTTGGCTTCAATATAAAATAATTTTTTTTATATTAATTGCAGTTTAAGTATTTTCAATTTAAATCTGAGTTGTAATTTTATGGGATCTGACAGACAATTAGAGATATATAATAACTTATACTAATTTAAAGGCCTTAAGCTATGATTACATTTGGAGAACCAGCTGGTCAGAAAAGGTGACTAGTAAAAAATAAAAGCAGACAAATACCAAGAAAATATTTAATTTAGGACAATAAAATACACATTTACAAACTTATAATATAAAAATTGGTTGGAGATTTGCACAAGTTATCATGGTATTAAATACAGTAAAAATATCATTGTATAAAAAAAATTAAGGCAAGAAGACAATAATTTTTTTGATATTCATACAAAGATTATTAAAATAAATTCATATAACAATTATTTATTCAGAAGTAAAAATCATGCCAGCATTACATAGCTTAAAATATAAAAACAAGGAAATAAATATTTTCAGTTTCTAAAAGACCAGGACAAAAACAAATTTCTTAATAAACAAAAAGTAAATACAATACAATAAAAATATCAAATACAATAAGAAATGCATTACAAATTTAAAAAAGTTATCTAGATTAGCACCTTAATTTAATCTGGGTGTAAAAAGAAAAAATAATAGTGCAAAGATTTCATAAAAATTTACACGCCAATTCTGCACAAATTAATTATCGATTCAATTTTTGGCACATATTTTCCCCTTCTTATATACACGAGAACATTTTAATTACAAGGGAGATATTAAGATGACTTCTGTTCCAGACTTGACCAGATGTCCAAAACCTTGAAGGTGTCCTTGGCCCTCTTCAATGGAAAAATTATCACCTGTAAGCATAAAAATGTATATTAAAAATAAATCAGAAGATACAATTTGAGCAATACAATTTTTTTAGTAACTACCAAATTTGTAAAACAGATAGGAAGTAAATATAAAACAAAATAGAAAAATGTCAATAAGTTAAAAATGCTTTTAGACTAACAAAAATTTGTAGTTTTCAGTTTAAAAATCTAGAAATGACAAACCCAGAGAAAACACGCACCACAAAAACAGAATATATTTTAAACTAAATTATTGAATATATGAGCGAGATATTTACGATTCTCTACATAAAACATTCCTTTACTAAAAAACAGGATCACCTTTCCACAAGACTATTTTATATCCACAAAAAAATTTAATTAAAAGAAAAAAATTATTCAATTCCTGCATTAACAGATAAGCTAAGATGCTAC
>JAOUZG010026821.1:0-12312 GCA_026289955.1 Argiope argentata
TTTTTTTTGGGGGGGGGGTAATGCTGTTTGAAAGATGTCGTTTGTCCCCGGCATTTAAACTTCTGACGACCGTTTCATGATAGATTTAGTAGCTAGAAATATGAAACGATTGTCCTCCACAGTAAGAAGAATCTCTACCCGTTTTCTGAGAAAGTTACTATGTAAATAGGTCACAAAGTAAATGCAATAGTTTTTCTTTATACATTTATAGTAGTATTAAAATTTAAAACGAGCTTATAATGTTTATCCGAAGAAAAAAAATTACGTTTCGGAATGCTTACATATCATTCATCGTTAAAAGAGAACATCTCTGTGGAAAACTTCTTTATAAGTCGTCATAAAATCTTACCAATTTTGAGATAGCAACACGTTGAAATAGAAACTTAAAGCCCTTTCAAAACACAACATTGTGCAAACACCCTATTTTGTGAATCTCACCCCACCCCTACCACCTTAAGGCACAGGGGAATCATCTGTGAAAGAGCCGCGCTCGCCAGTGATAAAACGAATCTCCTGCAGTGCTTAACACAGCAGCCGCTTTTAAAAGCCATCTCCCCTAAAACTCAAACAAACGCCCCAAACCGACTGACTTGGAGGTTTGGGGGTAAATTTCCAAAACGCTTGGCTGGCATCGAGAGGGTTAACGATGCAATAAGCCGAAAACAAAATAAAACTGGAAATATCAGAAAGAGTCATAGATATAAAACCTATTCAATTCTCCGCATGTGTTCGGTAATTGCCTATTTAAAAGAAAGATATTGATCTTTTTCTTCAGATAGTTTTTTTCCGGAAATGGAGTCCTAAAAGGAGGTAAAATGCGATGTGAACCCACGAAGAGGGCGAATGAAAGACAGACCTCCCAAGCACAAAACATTTACTAATTTTCAGTAAACCTTTTACCCACGCACCAATTTTAATCAATAGGAATTTTGAGCATTGCTTTGTTTCATATTTAACACACTTTGAAAAACAAATGGAAAAGTATCTGAATGAATTTTCATTTTAAATAATACTTTTCTAATACCTTCACATTTTAAATCTTAATTCTTATGGAAAAAACTGACATGTTTTAAAGAAAATTGATTTACATTTTTTTATATTTTCGTCTATATCATTTAAGAAGGCACCAGTTCTCCAAAAATGAAGTGTATTTAATTTAAAAATTAATTTCAGTCTTTCTTCAAAACAATTTCTTTTGCGAATAATAATTTAGTGTGGAAATGTTTGTACTCATAAGACAGCTGAGAATTACACATACATACATGAGTGCCAGAACAAAAGGCATGACGTATTTAAATTAGTAATTTTGATTGATGTATATATTTGTTTCATACGTGAGAAAGCTTTGCAATTTTGGCGCTAAATCTCTTAATTTTTTATATATGCTCTTAATCAATAACAAATTCTCAGAATGAAATAGTTCTATCAATTATAGATAAAGAATTCACAATAGTTAATATTCAGAATCTATAATAGTTATTACTTGTGACCCAACAAAATCGATTACCTTCCTTTTTTTAGAGTAGTAATGCCAATTATTATTAATTTCGCGTTGAGAAGATATCAGTAAACTTCAAGCGAATCTCCCCCTTCTCTCTTATTTAGAAACGCAATTATCATTAAAGAATATTCAGCAAATTTGATATTTGGCTCAGTAATTATGTTAAGGTATACAGTTTTTTTAAATCGGTAGAAATTGGCTCATTTTAAATCATTACATTATAAATTTTATTTTCATTATAAAATATTTTTAAGGCATTTTTATCGGCTATAAGATTAAAATATAACATTTCAAGCCATTCCATTTGCTCAAAATATTACTTTTTAATTCCTAAAAGTATATATTTTTTGAGAGACACAAACACGGATTTATCTAGTATATCCTTCCTACACGACACCGATTTTTTGAAACGCTTTCTGTGAAACACGGCTAAAAATGTTATAATAGAGATTTCTGAAAAATGCAGAATTTATTTGAATGTATAAGAATGTAAATTTGAAGGTATTTTAGTTTTGATAATCAATATTTTACAATTAAGGAAATTTATGGTTTTTTAAAAATAGTTTTTATGCATTTCTTTTATTAAAACTTTCTCTGAAAACATAAAATATAATTTCACTAAAAATAATATGTAGACAATAGAATGTAGAGTATGCATGACTTATAATAGAAAGGCAGGTTGCATTCAGCAATTTATCATCTTTTACTTTCAGAAATTTCCATTTGATTTTTTAACCCCTTCGTAAACATTGTCGTGTCTAACACAGTTTTGAGCCTGTAACTAAGTGAACAGAATTAAGTATTTAAAAATCAAAAAAATAACCTAGAAAGGCTTCAACATCTCAAATGCTCGTTATATTATTATAAGAATGAAGATAACAATATATATTTAAGATAGTATGCGTCATCTAATTAAACTAACAATTTAAGAAAACAAATTCGTATGTCAAGGGGTTAAAATCTTAAGTTCAGATTGAATAAGACTCAGTATACATTACAGATATTTTCTTGAAATGGTGTTTTTGAAAATTCATGAGATTAAATTTTTGAGTCTAATGATATCAATTCTCTTTTATATACACTTAAAACACCTTGAAGAAGAAAGAAAAAAAAATCAGAAGAAATATTATTTTAATTATTAATTTATTTAAGTTCATTCCAATAAAAAATATTTTAAAGAAAATCAATTAAAGCAAAAAGAGTAAAAGAATATCTAAAATTGGAACATTATAAATTATTTCCCGATGAATACTGAAATCAACGAAATTTTAACAAACGAAGCATTTTTTTTCTTTATCATATTGCAGCCATAATATTGATGATATCTAAACAAATTTATTGATATATACGTGATGCAAGCCTTTACATTCTCTGTTATAAAATGTTAAAAAGTACTTAAATTTGCATGAATTTTTGTGCATCTTTCCCAAAATGTTTTTATAAATCAATAAAGAGAAATTTATCATTGGCAATTAATTTAAAATATTTATTCTATTTTTAAAACAGCTTTAAAATAAGCCAGAATTCTATCTTTAAAAACTGGAAAATCCTTCAGAGCAGCGGAATTATCATGATAAAAAAAACAGAAAATTTAATTATGCTAATATCAAATCTTTTCATTCCAGGAAATTTAGTAATTAGGGTATTTATATCCAGTTAAGAATGAATATAAATCCATAGAAGTTTGTTTCAAGCATTGAATATCGGCAGAAATTTGTTTTAAAACACAAATTAATATTTTTCTTTGAAGATACATGCGGAAGAAATCTAGTTTTCGTAAAATGAGAACAGCTGCGTATAGCTTTCAGAGATGGGGAGAGTTGACTCTTTGTGAAATAGGAACCTCTCTGCGTGTGATCAAAGTTCCCACCGCCAAATAAAAAAAAATGTACCGGTAAATTTGAAAACTGAAATATTGGTTGCAACTCCTGAAGAAAAAGCCAATAATGCGTTGTTGTATATTGGAGAAGAGGCGTTACAGGATTATGAGAAATGGAGAAAAGGCAGCTATAATTGAAGGAAGAAGATTGTGCTTTCTGGGTTCTCGTTTTTTTTTTTTTTAATCTTTTGGTGCGAGTTATATTTATTTAAGTTTTTTTTTATGAAAGTATTTTGAATTTGTGTTTTGATACTAACGTTTGAAAAATTTTTTGTTTAGTTTATTTTTAAGTTGGCGAAAACAACGTTGGAAGCTTTTCCCTTGCGTTTTGACCAATTGTGGTCGGCAAGGTTTTTTCATCCGTGGCGCCATAGTCTTGTTATTGGTTTTGTTTTGTGCTGTTGTTTTATGACTCTTTCTTTGTTTTTGACTGAGTTTTCGTAAGGTATGTCAAGACGAAAATCCGAAGAACTTGTATCGGAAGGTTCCTGTAAGAATAAAAAATTGAATTACATTTTGGCGAATGACCTTTCAGCAGCAGATAAAGCTACGATAGCTTTACAAAGAGGATATACTTAAGTTAAATTGTATATTGACAGCAGTTCAGGCCCATCCCCTTGGATCAAACCCAGGGAAATTAATTATAACTTTGGATCTCTCACTAAAAGGGATGACACGTTTTTTTATCAACAAACGTGAAAAGCTAATTCTTATTACAAGTCACCTTAGTTCAATTGACGAAGTCACGAATTTTGTCTTTACAAAAGATCCCCCAACTGCAGAGCTAAGCTCATCGTCACAAAATACATCGGTAGTGATGTTGACACTGATTTGAACAAATAACTTTCCTATCAAGATATTATCGCAACCAGAATCGTAGATTCAAAAATGGAACTTCCGAGCCCATCCCTATTGTGTTAGGGGAGGAGATAGGAAAAACAAACCACAAAGAATTCAAATTTGGGCGCCTAAGTTTCAAAGTCAGTAAATTCATCGAGAATCCCATGGTTTGTTACAAATATTTGAAGTTCGGCCACAACCAACTTCGATGCGAAAATACCAAAAGGTGCAAAAATTGTGGGGGCACATATACCGACGTATGTACTTCACCAATTAAATGCTTTCTCTGTAATGAGGCTCACAGCAAAGATTGCCGTTACTACTCTCTCAAAAAGGACATAATTAATTTGGTCAGGGACTGAAGCACCTCCTTCCAAGAAAACGAAAACTTCTATCTTCGCAAACTTTTGACAAAAAGTCAAGGGAGTCGCATCGCCTCAAATTATTGATAATCTAAATCAATAAGTGTCTGAACTTAAATCCGCCCTTCAGGATTTAACTCAAATCATCACTGACTTTCTCCCACAGGGATCAGAATTCGTCAAACTTAAAGAGGTGAATTGCCAATGTGTGACTCGCATTTCAGATACAAAAAGTTAATTCGACAAGCAAGTGGAGAGAAACAATTCTCTTCGGTAGATTATCTCGAATCAACAAGACACCATTAAGACACACTAAAATTGCTCTGTTTGATTCTAATTCTGGTTACAGCCCGATTCTTAGCCCAGATCTGGTTACCGATCAAAGGTCCCTTGCTGAAATAAGTATTAGGGGGGGAATTGAATTTCCGGATTCAGGGAAAGCTCACCCTCCAGAGAAAAAAAAAATCCCCCGTTCAATTTATACATTGGAATGCCCGGCGGATCAAAAATAAGTTCCCTTGGCTGCTTGAACCTAGTTTTTCTCATGCCCATTGTTTGGTTATACAAGAATCTTGGCTTCATACATCGGATTTGTTTTCTTTAAAAAAAATAATCCGTATTCAAAGACATAATTCAAACTGAGGCGGCTCAACTGTTTCCTCTTTTTCTTCCGCAATCGGAGGGAGAAGCTTTGGCAGTGAAAATTTGAATTGGACCGAACGCGGATTCCGCATTCTCAGTTCTTAACATTTACTCTCCTGGGAGTAAGTTTAGTGCCACATAGCTGGATTCCTTGGCTTTTCAGATTTCTTCCTCATGTTTATTGTTTGACGATTTCAACCTGCATCATCCAGCACTCGGGAGCTTTCGAACTTCCGCTGGCGCCAACTTGGTGTTAAATCGGATTAATTCAAATCATATGTGTTTACTTAATACAAATAAATTCATCAGATTTCAGGGCATACAAACTCCATCACTGTTAGACTTATCGTTATGCTCCACAGATATAGTGCATACAATTAGGATGGAAATTTCACATGATCTTTACGACAGTGATCACTGTCCTAATTTCATCACGGTTAGAAATATCGGAATAAGATCCCCCCTATACTTGTAAATATGTCAATTGGAGTCTTTTTTTTAATGAAAAGTAAATGATTCTTTTCAACGGCAGGATGAAATTTTGTCTCTAGACTGCCTCATACAAACTTTTAGAGAAAGCGTTAGTACAGCCTCCTACTCATTCAAATCCGACCACTCTCGGGATGCTAATTATAATTTTCTAAAAGTGGTTAAAAGAAAACTACTTCGAAAGGCCAAGACATACTTTTTGAAATCAAACTAGGTTGCTTTTAAGAAGATATCCTCGGTTTTACGGAAATATGTGAAGGTGCGCAAACTTGATTATTGGAAGAGCACTACTCAAGAGGTTTTAATTACTAAGGGAATTTAAACGTCACATTGCGTTTTCCGTATCATTAAAGCTCTGCTTCATAAAGATGGATCCTCTTATATTAGCGATCTCATTCTCTCCTCGGGCATCACTGTTACAACGCACGGGCGAATGCAATAGCGAATAGCTTAAACAAGAGGGCAAAAAACGTATATATTTGGATATATCTGCCGATTTAGACAGATCAACTGACTATGTTAATTTGAACCGCTCATTTTCTCTAAGGGAATTTAGATGCGTTTTGTCCAAAATTTGAAATAAATCACCAGGGCTTAGAACAAGTCAAAATAAAGATGTTGTCCTGTCGGAAGACTATACACAAAAATTACCTCTTTTGAATGCTCTATGGGAAAACAACACAGTCTCAAATTCCTGGCGAACAGCAAAAATTATACCACTTTTAAAACCTCGAAAAGCTGCAACGGATGATTTTTGAATGGATGACCTTAAACCAGGTACTTCGCTTTTATTTCGAAAAGCAATTTTTCCCCTTTTCATGCTGGGTTCTTACCTTACAAAGGCTGTGGCAGACTATCTGCAACATTGCTAAATAAAAATTTTGAAAGCAAGAATCTGAAAAGAAATTGGTGCATGGCATTTCGTTTGACATAAAGGCTGCTTATGATAACGTTTGGCATGATACTAACACATAAGATCTTAAAATCTAGGATCAAGGGTAAATTAGCACTGTGGATCTCTTATTTTTTGCAAGACCGCAAAGCAACAGTGTTCTGGAGAGGCATTTCCTCCTTTTTCTTTCGGCATGACCGGGGCGTTTCTCAAGGTATCATTCTTTCCCCCTTATTGTTTGCTGTCTTTATGAGTGATATACAGTGGGTTTCCCAACGAAGTTGCTTCATCTATGCGGATGATATTTTTTTATTTTGGTGAAAGAATTTAACATAGATCGGATTAAGAACAGCATGCGAAACTGTGTATCTAAATTAGAACATTTGTGCACTGAACGTTTGTTTGGATATTGCTCTACTTAAGAGCAATATTATTAACCTCTCTTCCAGAAAGTCTCATAAGAAGTCCAGTTTCGGGACTGTGCATCCCACGGACCAACAATATCCGTTTCCTGGGCATACAGTTTACACCAACTCTTTCTTTCCGTTCTCACATTCAACAACTCAAAGTCAAAGCATTTAAGAAATTAAACGTTATCAAAGCTATGGCTGCTCCCAGATGGGGTCAAATGCAACTCATTTACTCAAAGTCTGCATCGCTTGCATAGCCCAATCAATAGAATTTGGTGCTCATGCTGTCTGCATGACAAATAAAGCTGGTCATACTACCCTGTAAAGAATCCAGAACAGTATTCTTCGTTTCACACTTGTTCTCCCCTGATGGATGCTGCTTGCAATACTTTATAAAATTTCCAATGAAATTACAATGAAACTCAGATTGGAGAGACGAAATCCGACATTTTATGTTAATCAATTCTCGGCACGCGATTTTGTAGCAGTCTCAAGTTCCATTATCGGGGCCACAATGGTCATATCCACCCACATACACCATAAACTTCCATGTGGAGCCACACTGGATGCATTTACAAGCCTTGAAAACTTGTCACTTAACAAAGTCATTTCGAATAAAATTCCAGTCGATTGGAACGAGCGCAAAAGATTTGATATAAAGACTCATAAATTGGGATTCCAACAAAGGTTTTTGGATCCTCAAACCATTCAACTATTTTTTGCCAAATATAAATCATATCTCCCAGCGGAAAGGATCCTTTTGGCTACAGATGCATCCAAGGACGTTCACTACACTGCAATTGCATCATTAATTGTTCCTTAAATGAGATGATCAAGGGGGTGATTCATTACTCTAACTCTGTGTTTTCGGGAGAGGAATATTCACTGGTCTTTGCTGTTCTAAATTTTAAAAAAGAACCGAACGCATGACCGACAGCATGACCAATATGAGGTACCTTGATTTTAATTTGATTTTCAAAATAATAATAATAATAATTTTCAAAGTTTCTTGGGGCTTACAGGTTATTTCAAAAAATTCACTCATGACTATCTTAGTATAGCAAAACCCTTAAGTGGCTTGCTGCTCAATAATAGAGACTTTAAATTTAGTAATGAACAAAAACAAGCCTTTAAAAATATCAAGAATATTCTTTCTTCTAAACCATATTTTAAAACAGGGAGCAAAAATAGAATTGCACACTGATGCATCCAAATTTGGATATGGTGCGATTTTACTACAGGAATCGGATGACGGGAAGCTTCACTCTATACATTTTATGAGCAGCAATCCTTCATCGTTCAGGGACTCAAATGCGTCATGTCGATGCATTAAGTCGTTATCAAGTAACCACGCTCAGTTATGATGAAGTAACACCAAATATTGTGGCTGCTCAATTACAAGATTGTTATATCCGTGGCTGAAGAGAGCTGACAAGTGAGGTGTGATGTTGTGCTCCATCTGTTTCTTTTGGCAGTAACTGTCAAATACCAGTCTTCATTTGGCGTTGTAACTCGAGGTCGATCTGTGCTGTAACGACTAGTCACAGTACCATCATCTTGGAATAGTTGGCAAAACCTAAAGATGACATCCTGGATATTTCGAGTTCCTTGGATACATCCGGCTGGGTAAACTCAGATTCCAGACGGTAGATAATTCTACCACGTCAAAAAAAAAATCCTCAAAACGTGTCCTTTGTGTCATAAATATATGTTTATTACACTGAAAATCTTATAAAGTGCTCGCGAACAATTTTATTTGTTTGCTGAAATTCCTTATTCATTACTCTTTTAAGGCCCTATCACATGGCACAACATCGTTAGCACTTTTGTCGGCAAACGACGACGAAAGTGACGTCACTTGAGGATTTGCTAACTGGTAAACCTAAAAACTTAGGTTTACATTATGGTGTATTTATCGCTCTTTATTCTTTTCTCCTACTAAGTGAATATCAGAGATTTTCTCATTTCATACTTTTTCAGACTTTAGTCAAGACGTTGCTTAAATTTATAATTAAATCATGGATAATTTCTTAAAGTGATCCCATTAGCTTTCAATGAATATAAAAGCCCATGGTAGCAATAATAGTTGTAATTTTTTAAAAAAAATTGAAACTATCTTGGAATTTGTAGATATGTAAATTACGAAGCCAATGCAATAAAATTCCATTGCTTTAATAAATTGCAATTCTATTGATGCATTATTGAATTTATTGGAATTGAATCACTTCTGCTTCAAATTTAATTTTTTGAGTGCTTAATACAATGAATATAATAAGGATTGTAAAATGAGACAAGTTGTACATTTCTCGAATTTAAAAATACTTTTCTAGCCATTTTTTCTTTTCAATGTCTTTTTCATTTCTAATAGTATCAATCTTATTGTCAGTTATTGTAAATATTTATCGTACCATTCAACTAATTGTAATGTTTTCATCAAAATTAATAACAATGAAATCTGAAAAATAATAAAACTTTTTAATTATTCTTATTAACAGCTTTGTAATTATTTTTGTAGTAATAATGACAAGAAAAAAAATGCTGCGTTTGTGTTTGTATTTTATAAATTCCTATAAATTTATCTTATCAATATTACATTTAAAACAGAAATATATTGAAAAGAGAAATGATTTGTGGTTGTGCATTCAATTAAGCTTAAAAGGTGCATACCATCATCGTTAGTGCTGAAATTTTAAAATCATTTTTAAGTACCTTAAAAGTGCTTATTTTTCTAGAAAAGAGCAAATAAAACAAAAGTTGATAAATAAAATAGAAGAGGAGTGCCAATACATTTAAAATAAAATTAAATAGCTTTTGAAATCTAATGGTTTTTGTCTATATGAAAACTGATATTTGTTGGATCCATCTCGACAAATTTTAGGTTTTGTGTACATAAAAATAAAAACTACTGTGTCTAGATGTGCAGTGCAAATAATTAAAGTTAGGAATTTGAAATATGGCAAGAAATTGATTCTAGGACATAAAAAATTCACTAAGAACATATTTTTTTTGGATTTTAATTAAAAATAAAAACAATATTTAAAAACATAACCACCATATCATTGATTAAGAAGTATTTTTTACTCTTTTAAATTTGATTGAATGTTTATTCCCTCCTATTTATTTTTTTTAATTAATTTTTGAGAAAGTATATTTAACTGAATTTGTATTTATCATTCTTTTAATTAATTTTTATTTTCCCAAAGAAGTTCAAAATTATAAAACAATTAATTGAATAGGATTCTTCATTTGATAAATATTGGTAAATTCTAAGGCATTACACTATTTAGACTCGCTCATTTCTAAAATTGCTCTTTAAAAAAATTTGTTAAATGTTTTGTTTTCATTTTATTTGCAACTACAGAGCTTGTTTTTTTTAAAAAAATCTTTGTGGATTTATTACCAGTATTTGTGATAAATAGGAATCATTAAATAATTTTCATTCAATAATAATAATCAAAAAATAATTTTCCAAAATATGTTATTGCATTTTCCTCAGTTTTTTTCAAAGCTTAAGTATTAAAACTTCATTTATCTTTACATGGATATTAAAAAACAGGTTTGTAGCCATGCCAAGCATTTAAATAAAATAATAACCTCCACATTACATCAGGAATGAGAAGCAATAAAACACTTGTTTTTTAATCTGACCATTTCCAAGTGCGTGGTTATTCTATGCATCTTTCTCAATGCAAATGTATAATCAGAAATATCATTCTAAATTAACTGTTAATTTGTTAAATTTAAAGAAAAAATGTGGAAAAAGAAGCCTGAATTTTATTGTCTATCATCTATTAAAAAATAATTTTTGAGAATGTATATTGGACTCAATTTGTATTTATCATTCCTTTAAATAATTTTTATTTCCCCACACCAGTTCAAAATTATAAAACAATTCCATTCCAAAACTATTTCTAATGGTATCTATAGTAGTTTTTTGCTAATGATAAAAATATGATCTTTTTATATTTTTGTCAAAACCAAATATGTTTTATATTTCTTCACTATTTAGTCTCACTCATTTCTAAAATTGCTCTTCAAAAAAATGTTAAATGTTTTGTTTTCATTTTATTTGAAACTACAGAGCTGTTTTTTTAAAAAAAATCTTTGTGCATTTATTACCAGTATTTGCAAAAAATAGGAATCATTAAATAATTTTCATTCAATAATAATAATCAAAAATAATTTTCCAAACTATGTTATTGCATTTTTCTTAGTTTTTTCAAAGCTAAAGTATTAAAACCTCATTTTTTTACATAGATAATTAAAAACAGGTTTTTTTTAAAATTTTTAAATTGCCAAAAAAAAAAGAAGAAAAGAATATTATTTAAAAAAAAACCCTCTACATTACATCAGGAATGAGAAGCAATAAAACATTTGTTTTTTAGTGTGCCCATTTCCAAATGTGTGGCCATTCTACGCATCTTTCTCAATGCAAATGTAGCATCAGAAATATCATTCTAAATTAACTGTTAGTTTGTTAAATTTAAAAGAAAAAAATATGGAAAAAGAAGCCTGCATTTTATTGTCTATCATACAAAAGGTGATTTCGTTTTTTGCTAATGATAAAAGTATGATCATTTTTATATTTTTGTCAAAACCAAATAGTATGTTTTATATTTCTGCAACATTGTAGGTACATCTAAGTATTAAAATTTAAAATCACTATTATATTTTTAACTCTAACATTGAGTTAAAATGTTTTAATTATATAGAAGCTGTTAACAAACTATTTAAGGAATTACTATAATCAAAAGATTATATTATTATTTGAATAAATAAAGACTGAATATGGTCAAATATATTTCACATAAAGAAAACAATTCACATCAGAATAATTATTTTTTTTTATTTACTTAAAAATATCCTGTTGAATATCTGAAAATTCCATCACAATTTCACAATCCTTCTAGATAACTATACCCCATACGGTAGTGCCAGTTTTTTTAAAGTGGGGGCAATAAGTTGTTCCACAGAATGGAGAAAAGATACCGTAGTTTTACTTCGCTTTTTTCATTCTGTCGAAACTATTTTTAGTATTTAGCAATATGTAACATTAAATGCATGCTTTTTCAATATTATTGTAGCGCCAACCGATGCCTTTCTTGGCACATTACGTCACAGAAAAGTTTCACATGATTGGTTGAATTTCGTTTGTAAACAATATTTCCGTCACTATCGTGGACATTTTCAAGCAGGTTAGAAAAAGTTGACGATGACGGAAAACTTGCTTGACCGGTTGCCAGAGGGCACAAATCGACAACTATCGACGAAAGTTTCGCCGTGTGATAGGGCCTTAA
>JAOUZG010026835.1:0-13218 GCA_026289955.1 Argiope argentata
ATGGATATATAAAAAGTATAAATAATAGAATGCATGACTATTAATTTTTTACAGAAAATATGGTTTCAATAATTGCATATATTAAATAATTGATATTTTTTTTAAGTTTTTTTTTTGGCAGGGCGAGTGACTTCTTAAAAAAATTGAAATGTATGAAATGAATGCAATAAAAACTTAACAGTGCCTCAGTGACACAAATAACATTACAATTTTGCAGTTAAAATAAGTCTCTTTTTACCAATCTATTTTTAAATAATAAAAAAACAGTATTTTTAAAACTATAACAACCATCTTGTATTTTTCCAAATTTCTAATTTGAATTTAATTCTACTATTGGAAGTAGTAGAATCTAATTCTACTACTGCCATATTTCGTTTTTTTTACAAATGTTTATCATTGTTATTTGCCATTAACAAAGGATTTCCAAACCGTCAGTGGAGTAGTCCTTCGGATTAATCATGTGGATTTGGAAATAAAAACGCTGCATTGTATGGTTATTGACCAATCTTACATTTGCATCCATATTCGGTCAAAATGAATCCGTGGCTGCAAACAGTGCAGTCTCGTCCGCCGACGCCTTCGTTGCACTGGCACTGTCCACTTAAAGCATCGCAGTCTCGACCTTTGGAGCCGTAGGGATTACAATTGCAAGGCGAGCATCTACCTCCTTCGTGCGACAGGTCGCCATAGAAACCGACATCACATCTGCAAAGACGAGAAGATGTAGACATATAATTAGATAAACACACTAATCCAGAGAATTAGAGACCTTCATTATACTATTCTATCCTATCCCCTTCGGGTCGAATTGAATCAGGTATCGGATCAATCATAGTTCTATTACAAGACGCTGAATTCAGCAAGATTTAACCTAATAAACAAACCATTCGGCAAGACGTAACAAAATTGATTCATGGCGGCTTTGTGTAGTAGCAAAACATAAGTGCATGGTTTTTTTGTTGTTGTTTTGTTTGATTGTATCCGCAGCTTTGGATACGATTCGACACGATGGTTTTACCTTCAAGTTCGTGCGACTTCAAGTTTCAGTGGAAGTTACACAAATTTTACGTTTTGCAGAATATTCTAGTAATATTAAAGTATGAGTTAATAATATAATTTTCACACAAGAATCAATCTTTTTTGTTCTGACATTTTTTTTTCTCCCCTCATGTTCAATATTTATGAGAATTATTTTTCCACAATTATCACTTAACGGTATATGCAGATGATATTATTTTTCTCATACAACACAAACACGCACAGAGAGGTACACAAAAATCCGTTGGAAACATGGCATGATGTTTCCAACAAAAGCTCTGGCTTTTTATTTAGAAACAGAAAGTTAAATCTGATGAACGTACCTCCTATTCACCAGAAAAACGAATTCATGTTCAAAAATTAAGGATAATTCAGAATCACGCATAAATCGAAATTTAAAATACATATATCTCTCGTAAAATCACTACACACATCTTCAAAAATCATGTGCGAATTGCAGGAAGCCACCAGATGACACCTATAGTACGTCACAATGACGAGGATGTAAGAGAATGATGTATGAGGAATACAGGCAAAGAAGTAAAATTTCTCGCAAGTGCTTTATAAGCCTCTCAATGCAATAATCGGATAGTTATGAAACAAAGGACGCATTCGGGTGATTTTTTACTAGATAGATTTATCGGCAGTCTGGAATGAGGGCGTAATCAGTTGGAAGTATCCGAGGAACTTGGAATCGTACAGAGTACCATCGTCAAAGAGTACCACCGAATGAGGACCAGTAATCGGCAGTTACTGCCAATAGAAACAATCGGAGCGCACCATCCGACCTGCCTCGCCAGTTCTCTTCAGTCAATAGCACAGCAGTTTCAGAGCAGAACGTGTACAGAGGCTTACAGCAGATTGGCCTGTATGCTCGTAGGCCTATCAGATACGTTCCTCTCTCTGTAACTCAATGTCGCCTGTGGTTAGCCTAGAGTTGAGAGCATGCATCGTGTACACCTCAACAGTGGGCTTGTGTGATGCTTTCCGAAGAGTGCAGAGTTAGCTTGCAGTTTGATTCTTATCGGACCTTTTAATGGAGACCGTCAGTTACCTTTTATTACCAAAATCATCGTACGACACCATTACGGTGGTGCAGGATTGCTGGTTTGGGGGAGGAATTATTCTTAGTTCCAGAGCTAACCTGTATGCTCAAATTGGAACTTTGACAGGTCAAATCTATCGGGTCGTCTTTCTGCGATAACGTATACATTTATTTCGGGGCGTCATGGGCGCAGCATTCGTGTTTATGGATGATAACGCCTTCCTCACGCTGCAAACATCGTAAATGAATGCCTTCGTTCGGAGGATATCAACCACATGGACTGGCCAATATTCTCATAGGGCTTGAATCAAATATATCATGTGCGGGAAATGCTTGGCCGACGAGTTGCAGCCCGTCAAACGCCTCTACCAGGATTACCGGTACTTCGGAGAGCATTGCTTGAGGAGTGATGTAATATCTCCCAAGGAGAGATAGCTAATTTGATACTCGGCATGCTTACTGTATTACATCGTCTGGGAAACATACTATGCATTAACATCATAACAACCATATAGCAATAGTTTTTGTAAATAGGGTTTTTTTTGTAATTTGCCGCAAGGAGCAAAATATTGTAGTTTTCATTAATATCAAACATAGTATTTCTGTGTGTGTGCTCTATACCTTTTGTAAAATAATGTTTTGTTGCTGACTCTTTTTTTTTCTACTGAAGCATTATCTTTAATTTATGTACATGGGTATAGTAATGTGAGTTTTGGCCAAAATATCAAATTAACAAATAATCCATCCCCTAGGTAAACTGATATAATTGCCTGATATTATTATGATCTCTTATTAATGAACCTGAACTTGTCATACCTATATCGAGTAAATAGTTTCTCTGTGAAATAAGCTACGTAATCAGACGCAAATTTCAACTGGGCAAGGGGCTAACGCTTAATGTACAGAAATTCATACATGACCAGTGGTGGATTTCCGCATAGGCGTTATAGGCATTCACCTCGTGATTTGAGATCTGGGGGAGGCGTATCAAAACTTATATCCTAATGTGGAATTAATGAGCAATTTTTTTTTCATTGCAGGTTTGTTCAGAATCCCCCCTCTTTATTGAAAAAAAAGAAAAGAAAAATAACTAAATGAAAAGGAGAGGACTAAACCAAGCAAAAGAGGAAATAACTATGAATGGAAAAACTAAAAATAAATAATTTAAAAAGTAACGATATTGAAGAAATTTCTAAAATATAAGAAATTATAAAATCTTGAAAAGTTAAAGTCATATTTTCAGTATAAACTGCTATGATCATCAAAATCGTAATATTTGAATAGTCTTATTAATTGAAGGAAATATCGCCCACCCGAAGGACGAGGGACGATCCAAATCATTTCTTTTTTCGGGAACAAATAAGGAACTGCATTTTATTCATTTGTTTTACAAGGACAGTGTACACAAATGCATTATAATTAAAATGAACTTTTTGTCAAATTCCGGAATATTCCTTTCATGATTTATTTTTAATTTGTTCACAGATGCGTGATATCCATTTTCCCTTCCGTTGGCTACAATTCTCAACCATCATAAGATTTAAAAAAAAAAAAGAATTTCCTCTTACATGAAATTTTACATTCCATTGAGCTCACCTTTGATCTTAGGCCGTGGGAATGACACTGTTTTATAGAAACTACAGCTTATTTTCGTTTCCTTTCATCTATTTCATTCCATTAAAGAATTTTATTGTCGCAAGATTTTCTTTTTGCCGAATATTTGAAGATGCAAGCTTATATCCACAAACACTTTTCAAGTATAGAGACAAACAAATGCCTTTTTTTTAGAATTAAAAATATAGTATAATATAATATCAATTTTTTAGAATTAATAAATTTTCTCAGCTATCATAAATTTGTATTCAGAGCCCTTTTTAATCATTTAAATAGAATTCATTCTATAGTTTTCTATTAATTTTAATTTTAAAACAATCGACGTATTTGATAAAAATAATTTTAAAAAATGAAATTGTAATTCTAATTTTGTGGCTTTCTATTTTCTTATTCATTTAATATTTTTTAATAAAAGAAAACAATTATGACTTCTTATTAAAAAAATTTTCATAATAATTAAGGAGTATAAACTATTTGAAATTTTCTGAAAACATATTTAACAAAAAGTAAATAAATAAAGCATTATTCTTTGGTTTTATTTCCAAACAGAGAAAAAAAAGCAATAAAAAATACGCTTCATGCAATAGATTTCGTCAATATATTTATTGCAAAAAAAAAAAAAAAAAAAAAAAAAAAAAAATTTTTTTATATTTGAAAAAAAAAATATATATAGTAAAAAAAAAAAAAAAAAAAAAAAGTTGAAACATTTTATTAGTTTGGAACAAAAATCATGCGAATGGTATTATTTCTCAATACTTCTGAATTACTGTTAGCTAAATGATGGAGTTTTTATTAAAATAAACAAATTTTCAATTATAAAAATTCTACCATTTATTAAAGCCAAAGAATTAACGCTTAAAGTCGCTAATTTAACCTTTTCTCTGCTATTTTACTCTTCCTTTTTTATAATTCCACGATAGTACTGACCTTCTAAACTGCTTTAAAAAGAAGAAAAGGATTAAAGGAAAGTTAATTTTCTTACTTCTCGCAATGTCTGCCGGTGTATCCCGGTTGACAGTTAATGCACACATAATCTACAGCATCAGGAACGCATGTGTCACTAAAGCTAAAAAAATAATAATGAAATTTTGAAACTGAGCTAATTTAAACGAAAACCAGTTTTAGAAGAACAGGCTTTTATCAATTTACTAAAATATAGAAATTTTGAGTAGCTAAGCGTGCATCTGAGCAGGAAAACAGATTCTTAGCATGCATGTATACCTGTTTGTTGGATGTGGACAAGCACAAGGTCGACAGGGTCCTCGAGTCGGATCGCCATAGAATCCCTTCATGCATTGATCACAGTGATCTCCCATCGTGTTGCCACCACAATTCTAAAAAGAAAACAAATTCCTATTCAAACATGAATCATAATACTAGAACAATCCACTTTATTTTCAATTCACTGATAAGCCCTGAATCGTTTCAGATAAAATTGTTATCAAGTAAAAATTAATAATGAATGATTCTGACACCTTCCTTAAGCTTCAATATTCATGAGCACAATTTGGAGAATTATATAACATCAAAATTACCGCAAACCCAATCAGTGGGTATATCGCTTTCGAGAGAGTAGAGGCATATTTAATATTGATAATTGACAGAATTTTTATTTTTTAATTTATTTTTCCTCTTGAAAAATCTTTTATACAAAACATTATGAGGACAATTTTTCTCATTGGCCGCCTACTTTTATAGTTAAATATAAATAAGAATATCAACTTCACTGACAAACTTTAAATCTCAGAAAGTAATAAGATATACAGTACGGTACTTCAAAACAAGTGAAAGACAAGTTCCTTCATATAGAAAAAAAATTTATAGAAATTTTTTAAGAAGTTTAATTCTATAGCATATTAATAAAACGACTGAAAATGTATTTACATTTATTATAAATGACAACAATAAAACTAAAATAATATTTTTAAATACAGTTTTTTATACAGTTATAAAAAATGAACTGACACGAGATCTCACTTTACAGTAATTGTACTCGTAAATGTTAAGAGTAAATATTCAAGAAAGTACATCATTAATTAGGATTTCTATGAAGGAGAAAATATTTACAACTTTACACTCTTATTTGCAGTGATAACAATGCACATCTTGTCATCAATAATCAGTTTTATAGAAGATGCAAAATTCAGTTCCATATATAAAAATTAGATGAAAAAAAATACAACTGAGAGTTGAAGTAACCTACTATACAGATGCCCGTTTCTTTATCGCAAATATTCGTATGATTGTGGCAGATGCAAGGTTCGGCCCACCCGACGAGATCCAAAATATCTTTGCTGCTCAGATAGTTGGGCTTGCGTCTCCTGTAATATCCGGGGGCGGGATCCTACAAGGAAATATTCAATAATTTTATCCATAATATTTATCTGGTTTTTATCAATTGTTTTTTAATTCTTAGACACTTACCGAATAATAGATTTGTGTACATTTTCAAATAATCATTTAAGTTGTTTTACGAAAAAAGCTTATTAATTCAGGAAATCTGAAAAAAGACAATCAAACTCAGGGTGACAAGCATTTCTGCTGTTCGAATTTCCCAGACATTTCCTTGACATCTTTCGGTTGTTCTTCAGAAGTATGTTGTTTCATTTTATTCTCTTTAAATATTGTACAATATTTCTTAACTGAATTTCAAAAATTGGTTCACTTTTTAAAAAAAATCTAAATTCAAAGTAAAAAAGTTAATGCTCAGAAAAAGAAACTTTTTCATTTGTTGAAGTTGCACAGCCCTTCCTCTTTTTTTTTTTTTGTCTCTGATTTTTTGTAAACATTTTAATCACCACTAGGAGACATTAGGTGAATTTTTAGGCAAATAAATACATCCCAGAAGGGTTTATCAAATTTACTAACAAAAATGTAGTACAAAAATATATGCACAATGGTGGAATGCTTAAGATGAAAACGATTCTTTTCTTTTCAGTATAATCTCTCCTAGTTTGTTTACCAATACGCCAACAGAAGTAGTTTCTCCAACTGTTTACCAATACACCGACAGAACTGGATAATAATCTCGATAACAGAAATAATCATTAATAAATTCAAAATGCAACTTCTGCATCAAAATAAGAAAAATTCTTCAATGAAATCAAAATTGTATTACTTTATCTCACCAACTACTCTGGTGTGTAAAATTAAATGCGTCACCTTTATGAAGGCGTCTGGCCACAGTAAACTGCGATGCTTGTTGCCCTGTTGCTGTACACCCTTGCTGACTGTTTTCGGACTCTTTTCGCAATTATTGTTGTAAAATACTTATTTAATTGAAATAAACTGTTTTGGAATTGCAGTAATGGATAAATATTTTACAACCAGTTTAAGATATTAAAAGAAAATTCATACTTAATTCTCGTAATACATGGTATGATCGAAGACGAAGTAACAAGTGGTACGATTGACGTTCGAAGGAAGAAAAGGGCGAAGTGGATAGCTCCGCATATATATATATATATATATATACATATATATATATATATATATATATATATATATTTCTTCTGTGCGTGTGTATGTGACGGAACTCCTCCTAAACGACTGGTCCGATTTAGATGAAATTTTTTGTGTGTGTTCAAGTGGATTCGAGAATGGTTTAGATTCACAATTCAGTCCACTACAAAATGTAGAATTTTAATTATTAATTAAAAACTAACTTTCCCGCCAAAATAACTTCCTTCCCCCATCGCGAAATGAGTAAGGTTTTAGAGGTTTTTTTCTAACAGTGATGAGGTTAGGCTTAACATGTTTCCGATCGATTATTTCAAACGATTTTTTTATTTTCATTGCATTTATTGCATTTAAAATTAAGCATCAATAATTAATAGACCTTTTAGGTTCATTCTGAAGTACTTTTAAGTTAAAATAAAACAGAATAAATGAAATTCAAAATTTCTAACCTGTCCAACTCATGTGGGAAAAAAATGCTTTTTCTGTGGGAGGAAGTTTAACGCATGCGCATTTTGTTGAGAGCTTTATTTAAACGGAGACTAAACTATTGGTTTGCTGTTTTGTTTTACTTCGGATAATCGCTATTAAAAGGTTAGTTATGTTGCTTTTGTAATTAAACAGTATTTCTGTTATATATTTTTAAGTACATCTTTTTTTATTAAAGTTATTTTAAGTCGTAGTAATAAGTAATTGCCAAATGAATAAGGCTTCAGTTATTTTTCCCATACTAACAGTTCGTCTTAACATGTTTTCAAGATTCTGTTTATATATTTTTTAAATTTTTGCTGCCTTTGAAATCTAGAAAAATGTCATTTTCAGCACACTATTCTTCGAAATGAAATAAATAAATATATTTTCTAAAAAAGTAAACGCAAAATATAGTTTTCTATTTCACAGCATCCATATTATTAATTTTATAAATCAACTTCATGATAGCAAAGTTGTTTAATTCATGCAGAGTATTCATTCAAATCCGGAAAAACGGCCAATTTTTAAATAGGTACAAATATTGTTTTGAAATTTTCATGATATTTTGCATGCTTGAATTAATTCAAAATGTGCTTTTCCCTTTAAAACTTGATATTAATGACTTTTTTTGAAAAATGTTAAAAAATCAATGCAATAATATTATTTGAGGTCTTCAATAAAAAAAATATAAGATACATAATTCATCTATACATGCAAATTATATCATTATATGCTCATAAAGCATAAGATAAAAGTTTCAAAGTTGTAACTAAAAATAGAATCTGCATGGAGTATTTGAAATCTTGAAGAGTATCACAAAATTTCATTTTGAGAAAAAGCTAAAAATACATTTAAATGTATATTTACAGACCAGAAACATAATTGAAATAATTTAAATTTATTAAATATTCATGTTTATTAAAAGAATAGTTTATTTTATGAAATATATACATCTATAAATTTATAATATTTTTGTAAGAGTTCTCAAAAAATATAAAGGAAATACTATTGGTGAAACCAAACCAACTCCCTTTTTTCATCAACAAAAAAAAAGTTAAAATAAAAATTAATTTATATTCATATAACATTTTTAAACTATATATGCAGCCTTAAACAAATATAATAAAAATTTGAAGGCAAATCAAAATACACCTGCTGCATAAATTATGTCCTCATGTTTTTCTTCTAATTTGACATGTGTTGATTTTTTGCATTTTTTTTTTCATTTCATTGTTATTATATCATGCCAATATGATACATGCTTATAAGATACAATTCATTTTATATATTTTTAAGTACATCTTTTTTTAAAGTTGTTTTAAGTTGTAGTCATAAGTAATTGCCATATGATTAAGGCTTCAGTTTTTTTCCCCCTATGCTAACAATGTTCAGCTTAACATGCTTTCGAGATTCTGTTTATATTCTTTTAAAATTTTTGCTGCAAATTAAATCCTGAAAAATGTAATTTTCAGCACATGATTCTTTGAAATGAAATAAATAAATACATTTTCTAAAAAAGTAAATGTAAAATAAAGTTTTCTATTTCACAGTATCTATATTATTACTTCTATACATCAACTTTATGAAAGCAAAATTGTTTAATTCCTGCAGAGTATTCATTCAAACCCGTCCCAATGGTCAGTTTGTAAATCTTTATTAATAGGCACAAATATTGTATTGTTTTGAAATTTTCATGATATTTTGCATGCTTAAATTTATTCAAAATGTGATTTTCCCTTTAAAACCTGATATTATTGACTGTTTTGGAAAAATGTTAAAAAATCAATGTAATAATATTATTTGAGATCTTCAATAAAAAAAATATAAGATAATTCATCTATAAATGCAAATTATTTTATTATATGTTCATAAAGCATAAGAGAAAAGTTTCAGAGTTGTAACTAAAAATAGAATGTGCATAGAGTATTTGAAATTTTGAAGAGCATCACAAAATTTCATTTTGAGAAAAAGCTAAAAATACATTTAAATGTACATTTACAGAGCAGAAACAAAATTGAAATAACTTAAATTTGTTAAATATTCATTTTTATCAAAAGAATTGTTTATTTTATGAAATATATACATCTATAAATTTAAAATATTTTTGTAAGAGTTCTCAAAGAATATAAAGGAAATACTGTAGGTGAAACCAAACCAACTCCTTTTTTTCATCATCATCATCAAAAAAAAAGTTCAAAAAAAATTAGACTTTCTTAATTACATTTCATTTGCCACAAAGATTAATTTATATTCATATAACATTTTTAAACTATATGTGCAGCCATAAACAAATATAATAAAAAATTTGAAGCAAATCAAAATTTGCCTGTCTCAAAAATTATGAGGTCATGTTTTTCTTCTAATTTGACATGTACTGATTTTTTTGAATTTTTTTCATATTCATTGTTATTATATGATACATGCTTCTAAGATATAATTCATTTTATATATTTTTTAAGTACATCTTTTTTTAAAGTTGTTTTAAGTTGTAGTCATAAGTAATCACCAAATGAATAAGTCTTCAGTTTTTTTCTTCCCATGCTAACAATGTTAGGCTTAACATGTTTTCGAGATTCTGTATATATTCTTTTAAAATTTTTGCTGCAAATTAAATCCAGATAAATGTAATTTTCAGCACATGATTCTTTGAAATGAAATAAATAAAAATATTTTCTAAAAAAGTAAATGCAAAATAAAGTTTTCTATTACACAGTATCTATATTATTAATTCTATAAATCAACTTTATGAAAGCAAAATTGTTTAATTCATGCAGAATATTCATTCAAATCCAGACCCAATGGTCAATTTATGAATCTTAATTAATAGACACAAATATTGTATTGTTTTGAAATTTTCATGATATTTTGCATGGTTGAATTTATTCAAAATGTGATTTTCCCTTTAAAACTTGATATTATTGACTTTTTTTTGAAAAAATTTTAAAAAATCAATGCACTAATATTACTTGAGGTCTTCAATAAAAAAAATATATAAGTTACATAATTCATCTATAAATGAAAATTATATTATTATATGTTCATAAAGCATAAGAGAAAAGTTTCAGAGTTGTAACTAAAAGTAGAATGCATAGAGTATTTGAAATTTTGAAGAGCATCACAAAATTTCATTTCGAGGAAAAGCTAAAAATACATTTGAATGTAAAATTTACAGACCAAAAACATAATTGAAATAAATTAATTTGTTAAATATTCTTATTTATTAAAATAATTGTTTATTTTATGAAATATATACATCTATAAATTTAAAATATTTTTGTAAGAGTTTTCAAAGAATATAAAGGAAATACTATTGGTGAAACAAAACCAACCCCTTTTTTTCATCAAAAAAAAAAGTTCAAATAAAAATTAGACTTTCTTAATAACATTTCATTAGCCACAAAGATTAATTTATATTCATATAACATTTTTAAACTATATATGCAGCCATAAACAAATATAATAAAAAAATTTGAAGCAAATCAAAATTCACCTGTTTTATAAATTATGAGCTCATGTTTTTCTTCCAATTTGACATGTACTGATTTTTTTGAATTTTTTTTCATAATCATTGTTTTTATATGATAACAATATGATACATGCTTATAAGATACAATTTATTTTATATAATGTACTTTTTTTTTTCTGAGTTATAGTAAAACAGCAATCAAATTTTGATATATTTTCTTCGTGGAGACAAGAAGGCCTCTATAACTTCGTTGTTCACTTCAAAGGTGTTTTTTTTTTATTCAAGTTCCCTTTCAGCAGTAAATACAGAACAAAATTCTTTACCATATTTAGCACATAATAGACACATTTTTGATGGGAAAAAAAACTTGCTTGAAGAATTTGAAGAAATTTTTCCTGACATTCATGACAAAGAATATTCTTCAAAAAAGAATACTAAAGTGATTGCACAAAACAATGTACCTATTATATACAATTTTAAGATGATGAATTCACTATTTCAGGTTTATTGCAGTTGGTAGAAGCTTCCAAAATGTCATTAGAATTGCTTGGTTATGAATCAAAGGATTTCTTTGTCCATCAGATTTTAACATTTTCAGACTTTGTCTGTTTTTATTTGGACGTCCTTTAGGCTTTCGGTAATGAAAACTGATAAAAAAAAATGTTTAAAACAAAATTTAGAAAGAAAAAAAAGGGTAATTAAAAGTAATTTTCAATTTTAAATCTGAATAGAACGGTTTTTGTATCTAATTTCAAAGGAACTGAAACGAGCCATTCGAATATGAAATGTATGAGGAATGAATGAACAAACCAAAACAAACAACAAAAGAAAGAAAAGGTAGAAGTTTTTAACATCTGCCAAAGCAAAAACACCTTAAAATCAGAATTACATGTAATGCTCACTAGCAGTGTTTGGATTAAAACGAAACTATTTTTACTGCAGCTGTCCAAATGGAAAGTGGGTGTGGCATCCTAATAACAATAAAAAAAATGCTGATATTGAGCAAACGAATTAATATATCATAATAATTTTCTCCCAAACGATAGCTTACAGTTTAAATATACATCAAATATCAAAATAAAGATATTGCAAATTTCATCGATTTTTTTATACCTGAAAGGATATGTTTTAAACAATTTTTTTTTTTTTTTAGTGTTTGATGCATTTAAAACTAAACATTGTTAATTAATCGATTTTTTTCGGATTCATTTTGAAGTACTTTTGAATTGAAATAAAACAAATAAAGGAATTAAAAATTCATAACCAATTTTTGTTACCCAAACTGGTGTAGAAATTTCACGCATTTGCTTAAAAATTTAAAACAAACTCCCTCTAACTGTCAAACATTTGACATCAATCAAAGTATAAGAAAGGAGTATTAGGATTATCCTTGCCAAAGCCTTCAAGTTGATTTCTTCCGACCCTGCTATTTCATGATAACATGCATTTATAACGAATACATTATTAACCCAATTAATAAGCTTTAAAACAAACATGTTTTAATTTATATCTTTTCAATGCAGATCTAATTTGTAAAACTTTACCACATAACTTGAGATTGAAGATTGGCTCACCTATCATTTTGCTTCGAAATTTGAATGCACCAAAATTAGTTATTAAAAAAATCATGAGAAATATTCTTGAGGCTACTATTTTGAACGGCAAATTTCAAGATGAAGTTATACTTTTACCGTGGATCCCAATGTTTCCTTCAGACTCGCCTATCCCATTCAAACGTTTGCAATTTCCAATTCGCTTGGTATTTGCTATGACTATTAATAAGTCAAAAGGTCAAACGATGGCAATTTGTGGCTTAGATTTAGAAAATCCTTGCTTTTCGCACGGCCAATCATATGTTGCGTGTTTGAGGGTTGGAAAACCATCGAATTTGTTTGTTTATACCCCACAAGGATTAACCGAAAATATCGTGCATGAAATGGCATTACGATAAATTTATTTTTTGTACATTAAAAAAATATACATTTAAGAACAATAAGTCGAATTTCATCTTTTTTTACCCTTTAAATAAAACAAGTTTAAGTTTCTATTCAACAAAGTAGGATAGAAACAGTAAAGTTTTAGTTTCAGTTCAGTTTAAGTTTCAATATTGAACTTGGCTCATAGTATA
>JAOUZG010026836.1:0-11835 GCA_026289955.1 Argiope argentata
ATGGGTGCATTCTCCCCAAATATCAGATATTTATGAGTGAAGCGCGTATGCCCTATACGGAGACGAGTCAATTTAACATCCATCTCACGTATAGGGTGAACAGGCCAATAGAAAATATCCGTTTTTATAAAATGTAATTTATTTTGGGTCTGCAGATCCCATGAATTTTGCCATTTAAAATAGATGTAACGATAGATGGATCTTTTAATATCGCAAAAGGGTATTCCTATGCTTAAAAAAGTAGTTGCAGTTTTTGCAGCCCAGTCCGCCTTCTCATTACCCGAGATGCCGACATGACTCGGTACCCAACAGAAAATTATTTCGAACCCATCGTCTTTTAATAATTGCAAGTTGAATAAAATTTTAATGGCAAATGGATGCATCCGATTTTGGTAGTGCGAAATTGTCTTCAATGCACTCATGCTATCGGTATACAGAACAAATTTACGCTGAGCAGAGGTTGAAATTTTCTGAAGAGCAAAGAAAATTGCCACTAACTCAGCAGTAAAAACAGAACAACAATTATGAAGACGGTGGCTCAGTGTTTCAGATGGAAGAATGATTCCACAACCAACATAATCATCTGATTTAGAGCCATCCGTAAAAATGGGCACAAAAGAAGAATACCGAAAACGGTGGTACAAAAAGAGCTGCTGGAGAACAAAAGGATCTGTTAATTTGTCGAATCCAGTAAAAGGATTCAAGAACGAAAGCTGTGGGATATCCCAGGGAGGCAAGCTATACGGGTTGGTAGCTTTAACACGAACAGTGTTAAGGTCTGAGTCAGGCAGAATCAATCGGGCTCTCTCACAAAAAGGAAGGATGTGAGAGGGCCGGGCATTATAAAGTCGACGAAGACCAACTGGTAATGAAATTTCATTCAGTGGATGCTTCAGCAAGGATTTTGTGCGGAAATGAAATAAGGCAGACAGTTTCTTTCGTCTTAAAGAGAGAGGTATCTGGTGACATATAACATACAGACTTTCAACTGGGGAGGTACGGAACGCACCAGAGCAAATTCGCAAAGCAGAATGATGGACCGTATCTAGCCGCTTCAAGACAGATAAACAAGCGGAACCATACACCATACACCCGTAATCAATTCTGGAGAGAACTATTGCCTGATAAATTCGTAGAAGGGAGGTACGATCGGCGCCCCAAGATGTTCTGGACAGCACTTTCAAAATGTTTAACGCCTTCTCACACTTTCTCCTGAGTTGTAAAACATGCGGGAGGAAGGTGAGCTTTTGATCGAAAACCACTCCCAAGAAGCGTACTTCATTCACAACGGGAATCGGGGAGCCTTTTATTTGAATATTGGGATCCTGATGAATGCTTCTTTTGCGACAGAAATGCACACATCTACTCTTCTCTGGGGATATAGTATGACCATTGTTATTGCACCAGGATAATAATTTATTCACCGCACTTTGCAATTGTCGTTCTATTAAATTCATATTGCTGCCTTGACATGAGATCTGCAGGTCGTCGACATAAAGTGTTCCAGTAACAGATGAAGGCAAATGATTTAAAATCTGGCTCAGATGAACAATAAAAAGAGTGACACTGAGGACACTACCTTGCGGAACACCCTCAGATTGAATAAAATGATTAGAATAAACATTACCAATTCGAACACGAAAGGAACGTTGTGTCAAAAAGTTTTGTAAAAATATGGGCATGTTACCCCTAAAACCTAGAGTAAAAAGTGTTGAAAGAATGCCGTAGCGCCATGCACGGTCGTATGCCTTTTCAATGTCAAAAAATATTGAAACAAGGTGGTTTCGTCTTACAAAGGCATTGCGTATTTGGGTTTCCAGTAGAACGAGGTTGTCGAAGGTTGAACGACCTCTTCGGAAACCACTCTGCAACGGAGAGATGCATCCTTGTTTTTCTAATTCGAAAATTAGGCGAGCATTGACCATGCGCTCGAAGGTCTTACAAAGGCAATTTGTAAGAGCAATCGGTCTGTAGTTCAGAGGGACAGATGGTTCTTTGCCAGGTTTTAATATAGGAATCACAATAGCTTCTCGCCATTGTGAAGGGTATTTCTGCTCAGTCCATATTCTATTAAAAAGCAGTAACAGATTGGAAAGGGAAATGGTATTCAAATGTCGAAGCATGCTGTATGTGATTCCATCTGGACCAGGGCTGGTATCATGGACTTGAGATAGCGCCGTTTCCAATTCAAACATCCTGAATTCAAAATTGTATGGAAGGGTACTCCGGGCTTGAAAACGCAAAGGCAACTGCTCCGCACGATTCTTAATTGCCTTAAAATCAGGACTGTAAGAATCAGTTGCAGAAACTTGTGCGAACGTTTGGCCAAGAATATTAGCAACATCCAATGGGCTAGAATACATTCTATTACCAGAATTTAGAACAGGAAAAGAAGTTTCAGAATAAATTCCATTGGCGGCTTTTACTTTTTTCCATAAAACTTTACTGGAAGTGAAGGATGTGATAGATGAAACATATTTTATCCATGACTCTCTCTGACTACGACGCCGAATGCGGCGGGGTTTGCGCTTTGGCTTTTTTAAAAGCAATCAAGTTCTCAGTCGTTGGGTACCTTCTAAATATGTTCCAGAGCTTTTTTTGTTTCTTATGACTGTCGCGGCAAGCTTCATTCCACCATGGTCTACGAAATTTTCTTAGACGCGGGGATGTTTTTGGAATGGTGGTGTTAGCGGCGTTCATTATTGCGTCAATAACATTTTGTACTGCAGTCGAGATATCTGAATGATTGACCATAGCCTCATTAATAATCGCAAGTTGGGAAAATGTATTCCAGTCTGCCCGCTGGAATAGAAAACGCGGAGAACAAATAGTCACACCGCTGCTATCAGCATGGGAGATTATTAGGGGAAAGTGGTCACTGTTATGAAGTTCGGTCCCAACTGTCAAATTCAGCATCGGAAGCAGTTCAGGAGAACATAAGGCTAAGTCAAGACATTGAAAAGTACGTGTGGGAACGTGGAAGTAAGTTTGCTCGTCATTGTTGAGCAGACAGAGACAGTTATTATCAATAAACTGTTCGATCTGCTGCCCACGACTGTTTGTACTATTCGACCCCCATAAAGTACTATGCCCATTGAAATCTCCTATTATAATGAATGGTTTGGGAAGCTGGTCCACTAAGTTGTCGAGATCTTGTTGGCGTATGACGGCATGAGGCGGTAGATAAATACAACAAACTGTGACCAAAGATCGTATATGGACCTGCACAGCCACAGCCTGAAGGGATGTATGTAGAACAAGAGGTGTACTCGGATAAAGGTTTGAAGTGAAAATACAGACACCACCAGAACCATGAGATTCAGTGCCTGCATCTCTCCGAACACAGCTGTAACCACGTAATTTAATAGAAATGCTAGGCGTCAAGAATATTTCTTGAACACCAAAACAAATAGGATGAAATTGGTTGAAAATGGACTTGATATCCTGGAGTTTGGACCGAAGGCCACGACAATTCCAAGAGAGGAAGGTACCCATTAAGAACGTTTTTTGGAAGGAGAATAATGAAATGCATTAGTTGGAGTTGCCTCAGATTCGCAACTCATCTCCAGTTCCTCTTCATCTTCTGAGGGATGTAATTTTAAATCTGGGCTACTTATTTTGTCCCCAAAAATGGATGTTAAATCTTTGTGAACAATACCTTTTGTCGCCAGCCCAAGGGCGACTGAATTTCTTGAGGAAGATTTCTTTAATTTTATAGGTAGTTCGGCTTGCGAAAAGCCACGCTTAGAGAGCTTTAATACCTGCGAGTTCTTTAGTTTTTTCTTTGGAGCTTTTTTTGAAATCGATGGTTCAATATCATGACTATCTGGAACATCTTTTGTGGATTGCTCTGAATCGGAATCTGATTTTTTTCCAGGAGGATTAATTTTAACTGTTTGTTTCAAGCAATTTTCACATTTACAGTTTGAGCAGAAGTTTTTTTGTAATATTGAAGCATAGCTGACACCAGGTGCAGGTGTCTGAGATAGAATTCTACGCCTGGCCTCTGGGTACGTTATATTTTCTTTTACTTTTATAGTTGTGACCTGTTTTTCCAGTTTCCAGTGAGGACAAGTTCGATCATAAGAGGGATGGTTTCCGCTGCAGTTCACGCACTTTTCTTGTGCCGTGCACTGCTGGCTGTCATGCCCTTTTTCAGCACATCGGGCGCAAGTGAGTGTCCCGCGGCAATTCACTTTTGAATGTCCAAAGCGCTGGCACTGAAAGCATCTTAGTGGATATGGTATATATTGTCTGACTGGTAGTTTAATATAACCTGCATATATATATTCCGGTAACTTAGGATTGTGAAACGTCAGTATGTAATGTTTGGTAGGGAGAAGATTTCCATCACGTCGGATTGTTATTTGGCGAACTTGAGTCACACCTTGCTTGTTTAATTCGGCAGATATCTCTTCAAGGGGAACATTATATAGTTCTCCGCAGGTTATGACACCCTTAGAGAAGTTCAGAGACGAATGAGGACTCACACTTACAGGTAAGTGTGCAATTGCTTTCATTTTTAGAAGTTGGTTTGATTGTTTTTTGGAATCAGTTTCTATTAATAAGTCACCAGAACGCATTTTCTTAATAGATTTGACCTCACCGATGGTCGCAGATAGTGCCTTTTCTACAAGAAATGGGGAAATGGTATGAAATGTTTCTTTATCAGATATCCGTTTTATTACAAAAAATTTATCAAACGTTTCAAAATTAAAAACAGATTTAGGTAATTTTTGCCCACTGAAGGGACCGCGTTTGGAGGAGCCCATACGACATAAAAAGAATTCAGGTCCAGCGGTATCGCCCACCACGGAGCCCTACAAGGGATGGCAGTAACTGGCTCTAGATTTGCCTAGCCTCAGCACTTTCCATAATACTAACTGGTACCTATACGCTGGGAGTTACCCCCGGGGACAGTGACCACCCTTAACGCCAAGCCCAAGGTGAGTGAGTGAGTGAGTTTGTAATTTTATGGCACAAGGGCCAGCTCTGGCCATACTGCGCCAAACATACGGTAAAAAGTATCTTACAAGTATTAAAATGGAATTCAATATGTAAAAACTTTGTTACACTAAAGTTATAATTGAAAAATTAGTAAACATTAAAGTAACTCAATTCAAAATATTTAAATGATACTAAATAAGATGTAAAAAACCAATTTCTTTTAAAAATTTAAAAATTTTCAGGTGAGGATGTTCTCCCACCATGTCATGAAGGTTTAAAGCTGACGATCCAAAATAATGTAGCCTATGAGGATTAAAAGCTGGACATTCTGTTAAAATATGAATGACGGTAAAATCGACCCGACACGTTAAACAAATTGGGCACTGTTCGCCAAACAAGAGATGTTTATGAGTGAATCGGGTGTGCCCGATTCGAAGTCGACTCAACTTCACATCGAATTTTCTCACCGAGACAACTGGCCACAAGGTAATGTTTGGTTTAATAGAGTGCAATTTATTAGAAACCTGAAGGTCCCATGATTGCTGCCATAACGAATGAACATAACTAGAAATCTGTCTCTTCATATCGAGATAGGGGAGTGGTCTTTGTAGAAATAAAGAGGCAGTCTTAGCTGCAATATCTGCCCTTTCGTTACCAATTATACCCGAGTGGCCAGGGATCCAACAAAAAATTATGTCAAAACCTTTAGACTGCAAATTTTTCAGAAGACAGAGAATGTTTATAGCCAATGGATGTGTTTTATTATGTGGATGACGAAGACTTTGAAGAGCGCTCGAACTATCTGAGTAAATGCAAAATTTTCGCTCCTCATAAGCAGAGATTTTCTCCAGTGCGAACAAGATTGCCATCAATTCAGCTGTGAGAACAGAGCACATGGTGTCTAATCTTATATTAAAAACATCTTGAGATATAACAATACCACAACCTACATGATGAACAGTTTTTGATCCGTCGGTAAAGATGGTACTATAATCTGAAAAGTGATATCTATGATAATTAAAAATTTGTTGGAAAATTATGGGAGAAGTGGCAGATTTAATAAATGTAGAAAATGGGTTATGAAATGAAACTTGTGGAACATCCCAGGGGGGAAAGGGCAAATTTACTGGATGAATCTGTACATCAAAAAGATTTGAATTGGACAACATTCGCTTCACTCTCTCACAAAAAGGAGGGATATTAAAGGGACGAGCAGTGTATAATCTGCTTAGGCCTACAGGAATGTTCATGTTGCGTATAGGGTGAGTAGTATGGCATTGCAATCGGAAAAAAATATTGAGCACACATCTTTTTGCGACGCAGATTTAGCGGCAGCTGGTGGCAAATTACATATAAACTATGCACCGGTGACGTGCGGAAAGCTCCAGAACACACCCTGAGCGCAGTATGATGAACAGTATCCAATTTCTTTAAAACACTAGTGCGTGCGGAACCATACACTTCGCATCCATAATCAATACGCGACAGTATCACAGATTGATAGATGCGAAGTAGAGATGTTCGGTCCGCTCCCCAAGATGTAGTTGATAGGACTTTCAAAATATTAAGCGATTTCTCACACTTCTTCCGTAGATAGAGGACATGGGGAAGGAAAGTGAGTTTCCTATCAAATACCAATCCTAGAAACCGTACTTCGTCAACAATTGCTAAGCTGGTTCCCCGAATCATAATTACTGGGTCTGGATGAAGGTTTCGTTTTCTACAGAAATGAACACAACTACTCTTTTCAGGGGAGAGTGTGTGCCCGTTCTCATCGCACCAGTCTGTAAGTTTGTCAACTGTTTTTTGGAGCAGTCGTTCTATTAACGCTATACTAGATCCCTGACAGGATATTTGTAGGTCATCAACGTACAATGTGCCAGAAACAGATGATGGTAAAACATTAAGTATTTGACTCAAATGAAGAATGAATAGGGTGACACTTAAAACACTTCCCTGAGGAACACCTTCTTGCTGGATAAAAGGATGAGATAAAGTTTGGCCAATACGAACACGAAAAATGCGATTTTTTAAAAAGTTCTGAATAAAAAGGGGTAAGTAACCTCTGAATCCTATTTCAAATAAAACTTTGAGAATGCCATAGCGCCAAGTACGGTCATAGGCCTTTTGAATATCAAAAAATATCGAAACTAGATGATTTCGACGAACAAAAGCGTTACGTATTTGCGATTCTAGGTGTGTAAGATTATCAATTGGGGATCTACCACGACGAAATCCGCTTTGAAATGGCGAAATACATCCATTTTTCTCCAATTCATACAGAAGACGTGCATTGACCATACGCTCGAATGTTTTGCATAAGCAACTAGTCAAAGCTATTGGTCTATAGCTGAGAGGGTCTCTAGGGTCTTTTCCAGGCTTGAGGATAGGAATCACAATCGCCTCTTGCCACTGAGCTGGAAACTGTTGCTCTTTCCAAATTCTGTTAAACAGACTAAGGAGATGAGAAAGGGAAGAATCATCCAGATGTCGTATCATGTTGTATGTAATTCCATCAGCACCTGGACTAGTGTCACGTGTCTGACAGAGAACATTTTTCAATTCATACATCCGGAATTCGCAATTGTATGAAAAGGAACTTCGGGTCTTGAATTTTAATTTAAATCGTTCAGCCTGTTTCTTTTTCTTGAGAAAAACTGGGCTATAAGAAGAAGAGTTTGAAACACCAGCAAATGCTTGACCTATGATGTTGGCAATGTCTGAAGGGGAAGAATAAGAGGACGATCCAACACTTAATACTGGGAAAGCAAAATCTGTATATATGCCATTGGCCGCCCTGACTTTCTTCCATACTTGGGCACTGGATGTCGAGGAAGTTATTGAGGACACGTATCGGATCCATGATGATCTTTGGCTTCGACGTCGAATTCGACGTGCATTTGCCCTTGCCTTTTTAAACGCAATGAGGTTTTCCGTTGTTGGGTATCTGCGGAAAATCCCCCATAATTTCCTTTGATTCCTGTAAGCGTTTCGACAAGCGTCATTCCACCAAGGTTTATAGTATTTCCGTGGTCGAGAGTTTTGCTTTGGTATTGTATAATTTGCAGCATCAATAATACTGTCAATAACTTTTTGAGTTGCATCAGTGACACTATCAAAAGTAATCATTGTCTCGGTTATCACAGCTTTTTTAGTAAATTCAGCCCAGTTCGCCCGCTGAAATACATAAGTCTGTGGACGTTGTATTACACAATCACTTTCAACACGAGAGACTATCAAAGGAAAATGATCACTATTATATAGGTCACTTGCGACCTGAAAATTCAACAAGGGCAGTAGTGCTGGAGAGCAAAGGGCCAAATCAATAGAATGGAAGGTACCTGTGGATTCATGTAAATACGTCTTCTCATCATTATTGAGCAGACAGAGACAGTTGTCAGATATCAATTGTTCTATCTGTCGCCCACGAGAGTTCGTAGTGTTGGAGCCCCACAAAGTACTATGGCCATTAAAGTCACCTAATAATATGAAAGGTGCTGGAAGTTGATTAACCAAAACATTAAGGTCATTTTGAGAAATAATTTCATTTGGTGGTAAATATATGCAACAAATAGTTATCAAGGTTTTTACGTGCACTTGTACAGCTACTGCTTGCAAAGGAGTGTGTATGTTAAGGATTGTACTAGGATAAAAGTTGGAGGTCAATATGCACACGCCACCAGAGACGGATCTACCAGTATCATTATCCTTTCTCACACAGTTATAGCCACGTAGCTTCAGGTGAACATTCGACTTCAAAAAAGTTTCTTGAAGCGCAATGCAAACAGGTTGCGTAGAGTTCATTAGAGCTTTGATGTCCTCAAGTTTTGTCCTGATTCCACGACAATTCCAGGAGATAAAACTAACCATTAAAAGTGGGAGGAGGACTGTTATCAACACCAGTGAGTGGAGTTGCTGGCTGTTCGCAACTCATTTGGAGATCATCGTCATCATCATCATCATCCTCAGACGGGTGAATTTTTAGCAGCTCAGAATTTGAAGGATTACCAAACAGAGTAGGTAAGTCCTTAGTTGCAAGGCCTGCTTTGCCCATCTCAAGAGCAACTGATCTACGGGATTTTAAATCTTTAAGAGAAGTACCCTTCTTTGAAATTTTTAATGACAAGGCTTTCTGTGCCCTAGAGACAGTTCGTCGTTTTTTAAAAACAGCTGAATCTTTTTCTTTTATTGGACTAGGAATTAAATCAGAATCCGAGTCATTGGATAGAATAGTTACTGGAGTTGTTTGTGTCTCGGATGTTTTCAGGGATTTTGTTGCAGATGCATAGCTACGTCCTTCCACTGGAGTTTGTGCTAGAACCAAGCGTTTCGCTTCAGGGAAAGAAATGCCTTTTTTGACCTTAGTTGTTATAATCTCTTTCTCTAGTTTCCATTTGGGACAGGATCTTGAGAAAGAGGTATGGCTCCCCTTGCAATTTATGCATTTTTCTTTAGATGTGCAATCAGTGCTTTCATGGCCAGCTGTCGCACAGCGGGCGCAAGTTTGGGTCCCACGGCAGTTAGCTTTGGAATGGCCGAAGCGCTGACAATTAAAACACCTTAAGGGATTGGGGATAAATGGTTTCACGGATAGTTTCATATAACCTGCCTTTATTGACTCGGGTGCTTTTGGAGTATTGAAAGTGAGGATCAGATGTTTCGTGTCCAGGAGTTTCCCGTCTCGTCGAATTTTAATACGGCGAACTTCCGTTACTCTCTGAGACTTCAATTTTTCTGTTATTTCCTCCATAGGAACATTCAACAATTCTCCGCAGGTTATAACTCCTTTGGACGAATTAAGAGTTCTATGAGCACTCACATTTACAGGGATGGTTGCCAATGCTTTAACTTTTACAAGTTGTTGAGCTTGCTTGCGGGAATTGACCTCAACAAGCAAGTCTCCTGAGCGCAATTTTCGAATTGAGTTAACCTCTCCAATAGTACTGGAGATTGATTTTTCGACCAGAAACGGTGACACTGTATGAAACGTTTGTTTATCTGTCGATATTCTTTGAATAATGAAAAATGAATCAAAATGTTTCTCATGAGATTGTGTTACAAATTGATGCCCACCTAAGGGACACGATTTGGATTTACCCATATGATATTGTTAAGGATTCAGGCTCGACGGCACCGCCCACCACGGAGCCCAACAAGGGAAGGCAGCCACCGGCTCTGGACATCTCCAACCTCGGCGCTTACCATGATGCTAATCGAAACCTATACGCTGGGAGTCACTCCCGGGGACAGTGACCACCCTTAACGCCAAGCCCAAGGAGTGACCCCTTCGCTTGATCCCTTTAGGCAGCCAAGTTAAATTCCTGGGTTGGTTGGTTGTGTGAGGTTTATTGGCGCAAGAGCCAGATTTGGCCATACTGCGCCAAGCAAATGGTAAAATGATAAAAGATAGAAAAAATAATTCTTTGGTAAATTAAGACATGAGTGATGAGATTAAATCATATTAGTTTAATGAAAACAATGATTAGAGAGCAAAATTTAAAACCCTGTACCATAACAGTTTGAAACATTGATGTTAATGTATATGAACAAAAAATGAAAGTTAAGTATACATAATAATAAAAATTTTCATATACAATTAAAAAACCCAATAGCTCTTAAGAACTTGAAAATATTTGGGTGGTATTTTTCACCCACCAGGTCCCGTAATGTGAAAGAAGTGAAGTTGAAAAAACAGGAACGATAAGAATTAAAAACTGGACATTCAGTTAAAACATGATGAACAGTAAAAGGTACTTGACAGCTGTTGCACATAGGTGCCTTTTCTCCAAATATTAGATGCTTATGGGTAAAGCGTGTATGACCTATACGGAGACGAGTCAATTTAACATCCATCTCACGTATAGGGTGAACCGACCAATAAAAAATGTCCGTTTTAATAAAATGTAATTTATTTTGGACCTGCAGATCCCATGAACTTTGCCACATAAACCAGATGTAGTGATGGATGGACCTTTTAATGTCACAAAAGGGAATTCCTATGTTTAAAAAGGTCGTTGCAGTCTTTGCAGCCAAGTCCGCCTTCTCATTACCCGAGATGCCGACATGACTCGGTACCCAACAGAAATTTATTTCGAACCCATCATCTTTTAATAATTGCAAGAGAAATAAAATTTTAATGGCAAATGGATGCATCCGATTTTGGTAGTGAGAAAATGTCTTCAATGCACTCATGCTGTCTGTATAGATAACAAATTTACGCTGAGTAGAGGTTGAAATTTTTTGAAGAGCAAGGAAAATCGCGACTAACTCAGCAGTAAAAACTGAACAACAATTCTGTAGACGATGGCTCAGTGTTTCAGATGGAAGAATGATTCCACAACCAGCATAACCATCTGATTTAGAGCCATCCGTAAAAATGGGCACAAAATAAGAATACCGAAAACGGTGGTAAAAAAAGAGCTGTTGGAGAACAAAAGGATCTGTTAATTTGTCGAACCCAGAGAAAGGATTTAAGAACGAAAACTGTGGGATGTCCCAGGGAGGGAAGCAATAAGGGTTGGTAGCTTTAACACGAACAGTGGTAAGGTCCGAGTCGGGCAGAAGCAATCTGGCTCTCTCGCAAAGGGGAAGGATGTGAGAGGGGCGGGCATTATACAGCCGACGAAGACCAACTGGTAATGAAATTTCATTCAGTGGATGTTTTAGCACGGATTTTGTGCGAAAGTGAAATAATGCAGACAGTTTCTTTCGTCTTAAAGAGAGAGGTAGCTGGTGACATATAACATAGAGGCTTTCAACTGGGGAGGTACGGAAAGCACCAGAGCAAATGCGCAAAGCAGAATGATGGACCGTATCTAGCCGTTTCAGGACAGACACACAGGCGGAACCATAAACCATACACCCGTAATCAATTCTCGAGAGAACTAT
>JAOUZG010026841.1:9953-44984 GCA_026289955.1 Argiope argentata
ATATATATATATATATATATATATATATATATATATATATATATGCTCACTCTCAGATGTTTTTCGATAAAATACGTGTAAAAGAAAACATGCGTTTTACCTTTTTGATATAGGATATTTTCAGCCAACGTATAGATTCTTCGGTGAATTTTAAACTGCTTAAAAATCTGGACTTATTTTACTAAAATTAGATATACTAACTCATGAAACATAACTCTAATAATAAGCATTTTCAATATTTCATAATATTAAAACCACATGTATACAATAGGATTTAAAAAATACCCTTACTTTTGATGCAAAGAAAGAATTTAATATTCTGTTTTATAGTAGAGATATAACAGAAATAAGAAATATAGGAGATATTTATTTGTCCATTAAGCTCTATCAATTTTTAATAATTGATTTAACTCTACATCAGACGAAGAATAAATAATATAGTTTCTTTCCTTTATTAATATGAAATTTATTACATCGGTTTTAATGTAATATTTAATGTAAAATTTATTTATAAAAATAATTTCTGGAATTCAAGAAAAAAAATGCAATTCATGTAAATTCGAGTACAAAAAAATATTTAAAAGAACACTAATAATTTTAATCTAATGAAATTACTCTTCATTTTGAAATAACATAAAGAGTATATTGGGAGGAATCTTGACATTTTGAACTGACATTAAATGTCATAAAGGTAACAATTACCTACCTTCCGCAGTTCTTCGATAGTCTTGTATAGCATCGAGGTTTTTAAAACAGAAATTATTGAAAACATTCTAAAAACATGCCATTTCCTTCTCAAATGAATTAAGCTCATTTCAAACATCAATTAAAGCAACCAGTTTTATATTTTTCTTTTCTGCGCTATGTAATAATTATATATATAATTAATTCAAATATTCATAACATATTGCTTCTTCTATGTTTGGAGATTTATATGTCAAAATTTGACGAGGTACTGTGATTACAAAATGGGAATTACAAAAGTGAATGAATTATTTTTAATTGTTAGGCTCTTGTTTTTAAATTAACTCTCCTAATAACAACAATTGCAAAAAATAATTTTCATTTTTTGAATAAATTATTTATATTCAACTTATGGATCTGAAATATAATCATACAAATATTTTTTTTCAATTTTAAATACTTCATGTCAAACATAATTTCTATTTTCCTCCTCCTTGTTTCTATATATATATGCGAATAGGAGGGATTGTTTGATTATTATCTAAACATTGATCAAAGTGATCTAAAATAATGCCAATGTAAATTTATTTCCACCTCATGAGAAGTTTGACAAAGAGTAGGAACATTAATAATTCAGTACTCAAAATCTTGAACTTTGATTTGATGTATTTTGTTCCTATGACTCGAAAATATCAAAAATTCATATAGAACATGATACTGCATATTTGATTTAAAATGTTTTGATGTTTCAATATAATAGAAAGTTCTAAAAACAAAAAAATGTATTTTAAAATTTATTAAATTTTAATAACAAATAAGCGAAGAATTACAAAGAATAAGCAAAAAAATTACAAGAAATAAGCAAAAAAAATTACAACAAATAAGCAAGAAAATATTAAAAAAATTGAATAAATATTCTTATTCATAAAATTCCATTTTCACACTGAATTAAATTATTCATACAATCTTAAAAGAAAGATTAAAAAAAATAATTAAATCAAGAACATAAAATATTTCATTTCAATCAAAAACATAAAATTTTGAATTTGAATTTTAATAAATTAGCTTGAAAATAAAAATCATAAACTTAGTTTATATATGTAAACTCATACAGAACATAAAATTAAATATCGATATATTTAAAGAAATTTTTCCAGAAAAAAAATGAATAAATAAAAAAATTAATTTAAAAAAATTTGAAATTTCAACAGATAATTTAGACTGTATTTTTTTGTTTTTGTATAGAATATATTTAAAAAAAAAAGAAAATTATTTCAAAAATAAAAATATGCCTATTTTTGGATTTATTAAAAATATCTTGGGTTCTTTACATTGTACATTCAGAAAAGAAAGATGGTAAACAAAATTTTATTTACATTTCTATAAGAAAAATATTACTATTTTAAATCTTTCTTAATATTAGTAATCATACACCAAAAATATAAAAATATAGAATGAAAAGGAAATAAATTAGAAGAAAATTCAGTTATGTTCATTTATGTTAAAGTTATTTAAGAGGCAAATATATTCATTATTTCAAAAGTTCTTGAAGCCACAATTTGTAATTGTTATATTTTGTGATGTTTCATTAAAATTTTTTATAGGATTGGGTGTCATTTTTTTCTTTAATTATGATTAATGAAGAAATAGGAGATTTAAAATAAAATACCAGGGGTGTATTATTTTCTATCGCACATGGTTTCATTAGAAATGTTTAATTAAATTATCAATTTACTTTGAAAAGATAATAATTGTAATTAAATACTTGGACACTTTTTAGCTGTCACAAGTCACTGGTGAAATCTTATTATCATTTCACCAGATAATAAAAAAAGGAAAGTCTTAGTAGTTGCTAGTTTTAAATTAGTTAAACAAGATATTTGAAACTGACACTCAACATTCCGAAAAGTAATTTAAGAGCTAATACTGAAGCAACTAATCTATATGAATAAATTTTTCAGATGAGTGTGAAATATTTTAATTTAATGTACACAGTTGAAAGACTCTAAATTAGTTCTCCTATACTTTGTCTTAATTAGCTTAAAAATCTGAATTGTATGCTTGTTATTTTTTGCATTTAAAAACCTGTCTCTGAAGAAAGTAAATTAAATTTTGCTTCCGTAACGCAAGCTAATAACTGAATGCTGAAAAATTTATTCATCTTACAAAGTAATCCATTTGTAAACTATTTATTGTGTAGCTGAATTTTTTGAATGAATATTATACTTTTATTAAAATATGACAATCTTACTATTTAGAATTGAATCCTTTTTAAAATTTCATAAATCATATTTAAAATTAAAATTATCACTAATTTTGAAAAGAATCGTTCAGTACTTAGTTATTCAGGATTTAACACCATGTATTAAGATTATCTTTCTTTGTTTATAGCGTCTTTTTATATTTATAAACTACATTTTCAGTAGAAGTTCATCTTGGCGATGATAAATTTTCCATTTCTTATACATATATATTTTATCAAATTTTTATAACAAAAACTTCAGGCCAATAATTTAAATTGAAAATTTTCCGTACAAAAATATTAATTAAACTCCGTTTTAGGTTTTAAAAATATCTCATTTTTCAATCTAAAATAACTAGATTTTTATTATTAAAAATATTTTTTTGAAAAATATTAATGTTATTATTTAAACAATATTATTATATAGTTGTACTTAATATTTTTTTATAGAATTTAAGATTCATTAACAAACTGTTGATCTATTTGTTTTTTATCCTGATAAAAGATATATGAAATAGTTGAAAATTCTGAAAATTTAAACAAATTTAGAAGCTTTAAATTTTAACGAAATTTATTATTTATTTCCAATTTTAAACGTTCTTCTTTCATTTTTGTCTTTCTGAATTTTAATTATGGAAGTTTAAAGATGTCTGAAGAGTTTAACACAACTTACAGGCAAAGCTAGATTTCTTGAATTTATGCTTTAAAATAAAAGCTTTTTTTTCGAAAAATTGAAGGTTAATGCAAAACAAATCTTTAAAATAAGTAATCTTTTTAAATTAAAGCTTCTGTTTTTACTTCAAATATTTAATATATTATATTATAATTTATAAACTCAAGCTACAAACTCTGACCCTTTTTTTAACAAATTATAGACTTTACTGGTCTTTTTGCTAAATAATTGTTAGTACAAATGGTTATGTTATTTTTCAATTTGCTTTACTTATGGAACTCCATACATTCTCCTTATGTAACAGTAATTTATTTAATCCTAATTTGCAAAGAAAAAGTTAATAATAAAGAAATTGAATAATGCTTTAAATATTATCTTTTAGCTTACAAAAATATTGTAAAATATTTAAAAAAATTGTTTACTTGAATATTTTTGGTAGAGCAAGATATATGTTATGTCACATTTTCTATTTAATATACTAATACAATTGCATGCACTTATTGTTTTTATTTACTAAGAATCAAATACGTATTAAATTATTATGTATTTATGTTCTTATGGTTTCCTAATAACTCTCTTTAAATACAATTTATTTGAAGATTTTAATTTTAAAAAATATATGAAAAAAATTATGAGAAATTTTCCTAAATCTTAATATCCAACTGAAAAGAAATCTCATACATTGAGTAAAACTGTTTCCAAATATAATTAAATTTACGAGTGATTAAAATAATTTGTAATAGTCGAATATATTACAATCTATGTATTGATTTAAAATAGTAGATTTCATTCATCGTCTAATATTAATGAATATTTGAATTTATATCTTTTGAATATTATATTAGGATTGTGTTTCTTATAACTATTATTATTAGTAAAAATTATTTTCTTAGACCGATTAGCAATAAAAATATTTTGTTTACTTAAAAATATATATTAAAAAATGAAGTAATATTAATTCAGTGGAATCAAACTTTATAATCATTATTTAGTTAGTAATTAGAAAAGCATAGCTCTTTTCTTCTATAAATACTACAGAATTATATTAGCTTAATGTTCGATAAAATTTATAATATAGAAATTTATAGGCTTTTTTTTATTTATTCCCATCATTAATATAATCCTTGTTAAAATTTAATTACAAAAATATTATTTATATTACTACAATTAGAAGAATTAATTTCATGAAAATGAATGAAGATTTAGCCTTTTCAATTATTTTGCGTTCTCAAGATGTTTATATATTTGTAAATCAATTTCTTTTAAGTTTTTAATATAAATGAAAGACAATAGAGCATTTCTGCTACCTGGTTTATATTACATTGATTTCATTAAATTAGTAAAAAATACGGACATTTGATTTATACAGCGTTTTAATCCTAACGATATTTCAGGAAGAATAGATTATTTTAAATCAGATATTTAAGAAATAAATATCCTTCGTATGAAAGTATTCTTGAAGTTTGAAAGTCAATTAAGTAAACTGGCTACACTGTTCTGGTTCAAGAAAACTATCCCTGTGGGCGTTAGTTCAACTCATAGTGTGCTATTTGTTTACATTTTGTTCATATTTAAATATTCCGGAACTATGTGAAAGTATTCTTAGTGTAACTCAAAACATGCTATTTATAGACATATTTAGACGCTTTAGAAATGCGTCTTTACAAATTGCTTAGTTTAAAAATCTTCTGCTTGTATGCAATCATTTTAATGAAGTCTCAACGTAAAATGCCAACTGTTAGCTTGCAATTAAAAGGAATGTTCGAAAATCTTAAAAATAAGACGAGTTCCAAACTTAGAATAGTACTTGAAACTAAACATGTCATAATCGTAGTTATAAGCATTTGCCATCAATTTACGAGACTGACTTCCAAGCTTTCAAAAGGCAGTTAACAATGCCAAATACGCCATTCAACAGTTTGCTCGAATTTCAAACTGCCGAAAGTCTGTGCTCAGGAACTTTAAGTTCTCTAATAATGAGGTGCTGCTGAATCTGAAGGGAATTTCAAAGGCAGAATATCCAGAAGCATTGGACATGATTTGTTAAAATTTGAACTGATAAAGGCAGCAATGACTGTCATCTTAGTTCGTTTCACTTTACAAATTTTAATATGATAATTTCGAGACAGCAGTTGTCAATTCTTCGGAGCTGTCTGGGTAGATTTTGAAAGATGTATTCTGAGGATGTATGTGTGGAATGTCAACAAATCTTAAGGATAATATAATTTCCATGCGTTATACATTCAGAAATTACCTAAGCAAATTATTTGAATCCTTTATTTATTTTGAATATTTAAGATAATTTTATTAATTTTTTATAGTTGGAACACTTGAAATTGAATAATTTAATACTATTCTCCAGGTTATGAAAATTCATTAAATATTGTAAATCTATGAAGTATTTTCTTATCTCATAAAGGACAATTATCATTTCATTTAAGGTATCCGACTATTTTAGAAACATTGGTTTAAAACTGGTTATTTTATGGTGGTTATTAAGTATTATATTCAAGTACTCCTTTGAATTAAATATTATATTCAAGAACTCATTTGAATTAACTATTATATTCAAGCACTCATTTGAATTAAGTATCATGTTCAAATAATCATTTGAATTATTATATTAAAGTACTAATTTGAATTATTATATTGAAGTACTAATTTTAGTTGTTATATTGAAGTACTAATTTTAATTATTATATTGAAGTACTCACTTGAATGGAGTATTCGTTTTGTTGACATTTGAATGAAGAACGTTCTAAAAAACCTCTTTTTCACTCACTGTTCTAGAAAACCTCTTTTTAGTTATCAAAACAGTATTATAAAAAGATTAGGCTATTTTTTATTACTTTTTGTAAATGTAATACAAGATATTATATCAGATCATTAATAAATAAATAAAATAATTTGAAAAGAAAATAAAGATTCTTATAGATACTCATTTATGAAGTTCGCAAATCGGAAACTTAATACAAATTTATAAAACAAATAATACAATTTATTAAAATTACTAATAAGTAATTTCGAAATCAATTTATTGAAAATATATTTAAATGCAGAAGCGGGAAACTCTTCAAAGCAATAAGTCTTATTAATACTATGTTAAACACCGTATCAACATTCTTACTACTTAAAGTAATGTTAAATTTAAAACCAGAATAATAAAAACTAACCATATTTGAAGGGAAAAGCAGAAATAATATTTGTGAAAGGTTATTTATTTAAATTCGTGCACTTTTGTGTAATTAATTAGCAAGCATGGCAAAGAGTAATCTTAAAATAAAAAAGGTTTTGGATTGCTTGATTTTCCGGGAGAGTAATTATAGAACGATTGTAATTATTGCTAAAATAAATGCATTCAGAAGGATTTAAAATAAGTTGTAAAAGTTTTACAAATGTGCAGTAGTGTGAAAATGTATTTGAAGGTATACATATTTTATTGTAATTATTATAATGTTCATTTTATAATGCTTTTAAAGATCTTTCTACAATTTTGGATTATAGCAACTACAATGAAATATACAGGCATTTCGAAAAAGCTTGAAAAGTAATATAAAATAAAACAAACATATTAACTTTTGTACGAAATTCAACAACAATCTGATTTTTTATATCAAAAACTGTAGAATTTAAAATGAAATAGTAGCCCCTCTTTTTCCTCTTGAACAGAGAGCTCCCCCTTGTGGGGTTTTCCAGAAGACAATCAGTTGAACGCCAGACCTGCACCCTGAGGCCGGCCTTTTTCACATACGCAAAACTTGCACTGATTGTTTTCGGCTGGAAACAGTGGAAACCATTTATCATACAGTTCTTTAACCTAACTTTCTACGTTTGTCTGTAGCAATAAGTGTTTGTAAATTTTATAGTTTAGCTATGTTAGTAGAAATTAAAAATAATGTATTTAAAACCTGACTGCTCCTTAGAAAATAAAAACACACCACACCAAAGTAAAATTTCTTATCCAGATTGATGAATAAAAATTTTGAAATTTGAAGTCAATAGATTTAAAGGAAAATAGTAAAAAAAATCCCCTTATTTATTTCATAATAACACGAAAAGTAGTTTGATACATATTAATGGCGTATCCTATAATTCGGAGTCAAATAGAGAACTTGCGCTTTCTAAGTATTTTCTTGTTTTACTCATTACAACTTAGTTGTACTCCTTACAGCTTTTTTCTACTCATTACAACTTAGTTGTACTCCTTACAGCTTTTTTCTACTCATTACAACTTAGTTGTACTCCTTACATCTTTTTGCTACTCATTACAACTTAGTTGTACTCCTTACAGCTTTTTGCTACTCATTACAACTTTATACCTCACGATACCTTCCAGAAATTTCTTAAAGAGAAACTTACAGATGCTATAATGTCTAACTAAACAAAAAATAAGAATATAAGATAACTGTGGATCAAATCAATTATTGAATTGCAATAATAAAATTTAAAATTAGACATCTCACTTGATTAAAATATAATAACATTTTTTACCGAAGCTAAATAGTTCCTTCTTTTTATGTTTCATTCTCAGATTTCCGCTGAAATATTAAAAAAAAATCAAACAAATAGAAGCCTTTTCCTAATTAAGTTCAACAAATAAAATAATTTATATATTTAATATATTATTATTCTGGAATATAGAATCGTGTTTGCATACCGATAAAATTAATTTATTATGTGCTGATTGACGACTGCTTTGAGGGATTTAGATCAATGGTCCAGGACTATCACATCTCATATTTCACACTAATCTGATTATCTCTAACAGATAACTGTAGATAACTAATTAATTAAGATTGCAATCTTGCTGTGGATTCAACAGAATGATATCTGTGAATATAGCATTAATGATTTACTATAACAGAAATCAACAAAATTTAGCAGCAATTATAAAGAAAAAACTTCCTTAAGTCTGTAATTTGCTGATATAATTAATATTCTTCATTTTAAAATTGGTAATTAATTTCATTTGTTTAGGATTAAGTATAAATGATATTAAAAAGCATTTCACCAAATGGGTACCTCAGATAGGGATACGAGAAGTTGTGAGCTTTTTGGCCGGTTCATTGGCTGACGAAAATAATCGTTATCACATAAAGATATTGTAACTTAGCGCAGACTGAATGCTATAAACAGAAAACGAAAGTTCGCATGTTCTTATCTGGCTTCAGGCAAGTTGAATAAAATTTGCTTTGTTATTAACCTATTTTGTGTTATTTATATTCTGCTCTAGAATGTTCTTATAATTCTGTATTTTTCTAAATCTGGAAAATTCGAGTCATTTTATCTTGTAAATAAAAACAAAGTTTAGTTCTTGTAATTAAGTTTTGAATTGAGATTAGCGAGAGTTATCTTTGACTTTAGTTGAAGCAAAGTTAGTTAATCTACGTTACCTTCAGCTACCGACAATATTCCAAATAACATGATTTAGAAAGTTGTAATATAAATAAAATATTTCAAATAATATTACTGACCAGTGAAAGAAAAGACACATTAGGATCAATCATTTTAATGCAGAATTTCCAGAAATTATTTTTATCGACTTCTTGAAACAAAAAAAAAATTTAAAATGTTTAACATTTATATTGCATTGAAAACCAAATATATATTTCATTGAAAAGCAAACTTAAAAATGTAATCTTTAAAATATGAATGATTTCTTTAAGCAAAGTTGGAATATCGATTAAAGAGTTTAAAACAATTATTTTAATTAAAATATTTTACAAAGTTATAAGTGATACGTAAATATTTAAAATCTAAATACATAAAAATTAACTAATATAGATACTTAAACTAAGACTAATATAACTAATATAGATACCTAAAATACGTAACTAATACTTGTCAAACGATAAATAATATAAATTATTTTATATTTATAATATTATTATCTTTAACACATGTTGTACTTAAATTTTGAATATGTTCAAAAAAGGATTTTAATTGATTTTATGTTAAGCACTATTTATTGTAACAACTACAGATATTTAATTAACTAAAAAAATATTTCGTCTGGTTGTTAGATTTATTATTGGGATAAATTTATGGAATCGAAAGGCTTTTGATTTAATCATAGAATTTTATCCAAATGCTTAAGATAATTAATATTTGAAACCAAATTCTCATCAGATAAGCAAATGGTTCAATAATTAGGAAATTCATATCTGAATTGTTTTTATTGGGAAGCATTAAAAACACATAACTTTAATTTCAGGATCATTTGGAATGACTATTAACTTTTATTATATCTTTAAACTAAACACAATAGCTTTGTTAATTAACAGGAGAGCAATATTTAAAAATATATGCACATCTAATTATTTCTTTCAAAATTATTTTTAGCGAAAATAAGTCATGCTATCCTTATAATTTTAATCACAGGCCAATTAACATGCCAATAATTTTAGTCCGTCTTATACTGCTCTTTTTCTTGAATAAATACACTAGCATGACTTTAAATATGAATTTGTATCATAATCTTTCTCACAATTTGCCGAATAAATTCACATCGTTCTTCTCATTTTCTCTTGCAGTAAAAATAAATAGTCATTTTTGAAAGATAACAGCAAAGAGAAGATAAAATCGAAATGCAGTCCTCAAATAAAGTACTCATTTTTTGAAAAATATCCTTCCATCAATTGAGAATATTTCTATTTCATTGAGCATTATGAATCGAGACAATTTCTGCAGAAAAAAGAATGATGTAATCCGAATCATATACAGCACAAGTGTTCCATTTCAATTGTTTAAATCTGATCGTTCTCCAAAAAAAGATGCTTTTCACTATATGTTAGCAAGAAGAGGCGTGGATCAATTTGGAAATTCGAATTTCTTATATCTTCAAAAATTCCCAAATAAGTGGATCTGAAGGATGGATAAATCATATCAGCTCTCATAGATATATTAGTCCATATTTTAGTAGAAAATTATTTCAGGAACTCCTATCTAAATTTTGAATTTCGATTTGAATCAAATAGTTTCTGAAATGTGAATATCATGCTAAATAAAGTTAGGCAACTCTTTCTCAAATTTAAATTGTCCAATATTTGGAAATTGCCCATATATTTTTTTTATTTAAATTATATTTTCTACTGTCTGAATATTTAAGGAGAATTTTCAATTTCTACATATACGAAAATCATCTAAATATTCCTTATAATACTAGTTTGCAATTCGAGGACTTATCTTTTGCATTACTTTCAACTATAGCATATATTACAAAATATATTCCTATTTTATATCTTTTCATCCTTAGAGAAATGTTTCTACAATTCTACCTCCACATTCCATTAGTAATCCTCTTATCAATTTTCACTGATGTGAATATATTATCCAGAAGATTTCAAATTAGAGTTTTATGAATGAAAACTTCATTTCATTATATGTAAAAATATTATGAATATTACAAAATAATACCACTAATGGAGAGCAAAATTTGTGAAAAGGCTATTTTCTTGATCTAAATATATTCAGTTCATGACTGTCTTGAGGATTAAGGTAGGGTTTCGGAACCGGACAGAAAGAAGGATCTGTAGCCTGTCTTCTATACTTATATTATTTGAAAACTAAAATGAGCGAAATACAAATGCTGTCTAGTTTCTCTACTCTCATAGAAAACTCGTAGCATTCAAAAAATATTATAGGCAATTTGTACAAAAAGAAAAGATTATTTTAGTTACTTTTTATCAAATAATAACAATTAATATAAATAATTGATCAAAAAATATTGATTTTCGCAAGAATTGAATTCGCATTCTTCATCTTCACGTGAAAAGTACTGAAATCCTCGCATTTTACCAATTGAGCTACTGTATGCTAATTTCAAGTTCCCTTCCAAACTGCTAAAATTCTATTTAAAGTAATAAAAATTAATTATATTAGATTAATAAATTAATATTAAAAAAAACTGTATTAACATCGATTGTCATCCACTACAAAAAACAAAACAAATGTATTTGAACTTAAATGGATGTAAAAAGTGCATTTTATTCGCGATTAAAAATTTAAACGAGCTATATATATAGATATGAAAAGTTTGAAATAATAGTAGGAATTAAATAACAATTATGGTAGATGATCAATTTTATAAGCTGACAGATGCTCTATATATGTCAATTAGTAAATATTTGTTTAATGAATTCACCTATATAATCTGAAATAAAAGGAAATATGACTATTTATAATAAACACTTTCTGTTCATTAAAATTCCTAAGTGAAATTTATGTTCATTTTGTAATTTTGAAATAGTAACGTCCTACTCTGAATTGAAACTTATAAATAAAATTTTTGTAAGTCTATCTAAATTAAAAACGTAATTAGGAACAAAATATTTTAATTAATTGTAAAATCAGTGGTGTAAATTCAGCAGCAATTTCTTTTCTTCCCAAAACTATTGCAATAATTAGCATTAGGAATAATAATATTATATCATTTTATTTTAGATAAAATAGCATTAGGCTGATATTTAGATTTTTTTTGATATTTCGTTTTTTATATTCATTTTTTTAATATCTAGTTATAAAAAAATGACTCATTTAATTATTTTTTTCATAAAGCGCAAGTCTTAAAATGGACAAATTAAAAGGAACCGCAATTGATTAATTAAATTAACAGTACAATGAGCTGTTTATAATCAAGTAAATAGAATTAGCATGCTAACCCTCAATCATTGAAAATGAAATCAATTATTTAATTTGTACAAGAGATTAAGCTTGTCATTCTTTCATTATTATGGAATTCATCATTCATCTGAAATGCTTTACTTAGGATGTTGAATTCGCTTCTCTATTTTAAAGTTGAATGAAACCTGATGTAGATTATTTTTGTATTTCTTTCATTTAAATAACTGTAATTGAATCTCAGTTACTTTACTTTGAGTTTTAATTATTTATCTAAAGGTCAAAATGATATTTAAGCTAAAATTGATTTTTAATTAATTCTACTTCATTGTTGTGTTTATATAGGTTTTACTGAATATCAAATCGATAAAATTCTAGAGCTAGATAAAGTATTTTAATAAATTCTTACTTATAACTGGAAAAAAATGATTAATTAGATAAAAAAGCCTTTTTTTTTAATAAACATACTTTAAATAAATCTAAATTTTTTAAATAATCAAGCTATGAGGAAAGCTTTGCTTGCTTTGAATAGAAATGCAGTTTAACATAGTATTTGGGGTAATGCAATTAAATTTTTGAAGGCTTTATTCATAAAATATTTCCATATGCCATATGTGCCGAATGATCTGAAATTTTACCCATTCGCAAGAATGTTGTGAATGTTGTTGGAAAAGATTAATTTCAGATATATTGTATGTTTTGTAAATTATTTTTTCTTCTCTCTCTCTCTCTTTCTCTCTCCCCATTGGTTTAAATAATAATAAGAAGTACAATATAGTTATGAGAATTGAATTAAATTATAGATTATTTTAATATGCAATTTTGACATCTTTTAAAAAGTTACATCCTTATTTTTTTCTAATCTGTTTCCTTGCCGTCAATCTAATTTTTTATATCATACAGTAGTTTTTTTTAATTTTATATTTTATAACTAATTTCCTCATTACATTTTCTTAAAATAAAAAATAGATTAAAATAATTAGAATTCCAGTACTTATTGATGTAAAATAAATTATTAAAATATTTAACATTAATACTTTAAATTTCTTTGTATATTTTTATATTTTCAGCTTTTGTTCTATATTTTTTTATAATTTCCTTTAAACACATATGACTTGTAAAAGATGGAGGATCTTACAAGATTTATGAAAAGCATTTAAAATGGATGATTTTTTTGGTAAAGCTAGCTTACATTTTTATCAATAATAGCAAAATAATATAACATAAAAATTTATAGTATATAATAACTCTTGTATAAAATATTCATGCATTTTACAAACCAATTGTACAGAACACTCAAATTGAGTTGAAAAATATTTTACTATATAGAATATTTCCTTATGCACACGATGTCTCGTCGATGTATTATCTCAAATGTTTGCAGAAGGAAGGGATCGGACTAAGAAAATATTCTGTCAAATTCAAAGTTTCTAACTCAAACATGAAGTTAACTTTTTTTAAGAATATTTTTCAGTGGATCTGGCAAAGAACATGTCAACGTGTCTCGTAATAATATAAAAAAAAAGAGAAACAGATCTTGAGATAGCATTTGATATTTTAATTCGTTAATTTTTATTCTATTAAATGCTAAAAAACACAAATTCGAATATTTTATTATATAGAATGGTATGTTTTTTAATCCAGTTTTCTTATTTAACTAAACAGAAAATTCTTTAAAGTACTCCAAATCTTTTTACCTCATAATTTTCACCATAGCATACGGCATGCTATTTTTATTATCTTGATTTCTAATTAATAAGCCTTCTGCATAATAATACAAAATATTGCAATGCTAATGAAATATTATTTTCATAAGAAAAATTTTAATTATACCTGTAAATAAATTTATGAACTCTGTATTTAATCTTTCTTAATTGATAAAAAATCCCTAGTTTGTTGCTACATCTTCAAATCAAATCAGTAAATGGTAAATAACAATTAATATCAAGTATTTTATAAACTTAAAGCATTGATTATAATTTTAATTTAATTCGAAGAAAGTGAAACTCATTTTATAAGTTGCATAGAAAATGTAAACCAATGTTTAGTAAGAATTTTTATACACCATCAAACATATAGCCATCCATACAAATTGACATTTATATAAAAAAGTAAATCAAATACTTTTGAGAAATATTTAGAACATGTATTCAATAGAATTAAAGATATTTAAATAGTGTTTAATAAAAATGTATTTTTCGGTAATTATAATGTTATAAACTCTAATATTATTGAATGTCACATAAATTTATTTATCATAACATCGATAATATTTATAAAACAGCTTTATAACTAAGTATACAGATCTAAACTAAAATGTACAAATCTAACAATCTTTTTCTTCTATATGTCAGAATATAAACGTACTCTAATATATTGAATATTAATTTGAAGAAAATAAAAAAAATGGTTCTGAGCTATATTATTCAACATTTCTATGCCCCAAAATTTTAGACTTCAAATAAAAAAAGTTTTCTAAGAATATCTTACGAGAGATGTAATAAATAAGAAAAAATAAAATCTGAACTGAATTTGAGAATTACTAAAATTTCCATCATTTACTGTAACAAAAGAAAATAAAAATTATTCAAAACACTCTACAAAGTTTAAGAACTGCAAATATAATTTAGGAATTTTCTTTAATTCTTATACATTTGCATTGTTTATATTAAGTACCGGAATATGAAAAGAAACTGAAGAACAATATATGAAATTGAACATAATGTTTGAATCATGTTTCAACTTTGAAAAACATTAAATCTTGAATCTAAAGGCTTGGCAATATATATTAGATAAATACCATCAATTTCAAAATAAAAGAAAATCGATTTTTTTACCTAAAGTATATTTTTATTATTTAATTTATAATAAAAAATAAATTGTACTTATTACTTTTTATAATCTTTAAAAAAAAACTTTCGAAATGTTTGCATGATTATTTTTTTATCTAAACAAATCTGTAAGTACATTTAGGACAAATTTAATTGCTTTATATCATTCTTTGCACTGAAAATGGGCACAAACCTAAGATCTCCCACCCAAAAAAGCATCTTCCCCATTTTTGATCCCTTTAGTCATTTAGAAATAGAAATACAAATTTATTTCTTTTCTTTTTTTTCACTGTAGAAATGTCTTTGAGCTTTAAATTATAAATAAACATTCATTATTTAATGATATAATTTTCAATTTTTATGCGCTTTCAATAATTAATACATTCTAATGAACAATTTCCCCAAAGAAAATTTTCTATGATCAATCAGAAGCTCAATAGTTTTAGTATCTAAAAATCTCATAGAAATGCTATTATTAAAATACTTTAAAACATAAGTTGCAGGTTTTCTTTTCTTTACATTTTAAATAATCTTCTTTGATAGTTTAAGCTATTTAACTTATTCATATGAAATGTTTTCTATTTCCCAGTATTGTTATTTTACATGAAGCGGATATATACCCTATATAATATAAGGCTGTTTATTATTCAGCAAACATTTTCAATTTTCATTTATTAATGTTGATGCCAAAACATTTTGTGATTTAAAAGTTGACAAATTTAAAAAAAATGAACTATATATCACTGTGATATTTTTATTCATTGTAAAAGCGTTAAATCTTTGGCCATTTTAAAATTACGATTAACGTTTTTATTCATAGTTTCTTTTAAGCTATGAAGTCAAGAAAAATGATTTTATAACATTGATCAAAGAAAACTGCATAAAAAAGTTATGGAATACCAATAGATTTAAAATCAACATCAAGATGAAAATGAATTAGGGTTAAACGCGAAATAAATTTAAAGAGCAGACTTATAAATAAAATTCAAAAATGTACAAACAACAAATCTGAACATAACTTATTTTATTTTGAAAAATCAGATATAACATAACAATAAATTTAGATGTCAAAGAAACATTAACTAAATTTAAAATTTAACATAGACATAAAAAGTACAAATGTTTATATTGATAAGATTTATTTAGAAGTATATAAATATTTCTAAAATTGTTTCCACTTCAGTAGTTTTACATTTAAGTAAGAAAACAATTCGATGGCAGCCGTTATCTTTTTATTTTGTTAACATAGCATCTGTTCGAATAATGATTACGTGCCACAGATGTTAGTCAATGTATCGAGTAATAGCAGTTTTTCTTTAATACTCTGAAAAATAAAGGGGAAATAGATTTTTAAGTTAGTTTCTTATATCTTTGTTAAAAAGTACATGAGGGTTTATCTTTTAACTAACTATCACATTTTTATCAGAGCTTAACGATTATTATTCAACATTTTAGGTATAATGGTTTTATAAAGCATAGAAATATTAATTTTAGTTTATAATAAAACATTTGCTGTTTTCTATTTGGAATCTTTTCACACGCATGAGATATATAGAATATATACATTTGAATTAAATAATCTTCAAATATTAAAACTGAAAATACATTAAAAGTTAATAAGTATAAAAAATGCCAAAAGAAGCTGAAATATTCAGAAAATATTAAAAATAATGATGAATTTGTTAATGATCTATTGATTTAACTGTGTTTACAATTTTTAAGTAATAGTTCTTTCAGTTAAATTTAATAATTAAATAGTGATGAATTTATAGTGAATATTTTTTCATGAATTGTTTTTAATTTTAAATAACTATAAATCTGTAAGTATAATTCTGAATGAAATTTAATAAATAAAAAATGTAAGCCAAAGGATGCACTTTTTCATGAATACAGATAACAGTCATAGATTTTAAAGATTTTGATGTTTTGAAATTAAAATCCATCTTGTAATTCTTTTATTCTTAATAAATTTTTTTAACCTAATATCTATAAAATCTACCTGCAAGTTTTCACGTATCATTATGTTTAAGATACTTTATGTAGTTTCACACCATATGCTAGATACCAAAAGAAGGAAAATAATGGAAAACTCTCGTGTTTTGCTGCACACTTTTAATAAATAGATAGTGTTCTATTTGGAATTTTCCTCATAATGTGCTGAAAGTGTTTTTCAGACGGAGTTGCTTCTTTAGTTCGAACTCCTTATTAATTCTTATGGTTTGTAACATAAATAAAACTTTGTTCCTACTTCCTTCAAAACGATCAACGACACAATGGCAGAGGAAATTTTGCATTATAATTTCCTATCTTCAATGGTTGTTTAACATTGTTGGTCCTTTTTTGCATTACACATTATAATGATTTCATCTCATATAGATCATATTTCTACCAAAAAATTGTTTCTGACTTTTTGATTTGATTTATTCCTTTATTATCATGTCAAAACAAGATATTGTTTAGGAATGAGGTTTTTGGCATCCTCAAAAATTTGTAGGTGAAAAAAAATATTATCTATACGAGCATATCAAAAAATTAGATTTACTTGGTATAATTATAATATAAATTAACAATAGCTATATCTGAAATACACTGTCAACTCATTTTTATTTAAGCATCGAGGCAAATGACGATATCTATAGTCCTCATCCCTGTCTCTCTTTCTGTGTTTAGATACCGTGTTGAAAACAACATTGGTATTGCTCGAACTCAAGATAAAATGAAATTCAGGGCTATCCAATTTTGAAAAAAGAGGTATTAAATGAATATCATAAAGAAAACCAATCCTTAAGGCATATGTATGTTGATTTAAATATTCAAAATCTATAGGGTCTTTTTGTGATAAGGAAATAGAAAAAATGATGAATGTCGAAATGTGTTTCGCCAGACAGACCCCACAAATCTAGATGACAGAAACTGAAGAGTACTTATCAAAGAAATTCAGAAATACCACCCTAAATCAACATCCCACTTACACCAAGATTTCTAAAGCCCATCCAGTTTTGATAAACATCATCCATAAGGAATCATATTTTTTTGGTTTCCATGGTCATGCTGCTTCCTATAAAGCCTCTGATTACAAAATCCCACCAATACCTTTTCTTCATTGATGAGAAGTGAGCCACATCGAAATTGGACAATAGATGAGTGGAATAAGATTCTCTGTATTGATGAATCAGGCTTCAATGTCTACCAGTCAGATGGGAGAGTCTGAGTTGGAGTACTCATGGAGAATGCCTTTTGCCAAAATGGATTTTGCTAACAGTAAAGCTTTACAGAGGAGCAATTATGGTTTGGGGATATTTGTAGTCGTATGAATTGATGAAATTGATCCCAATTCTTAGAAAACTCAACATCAGCTCCTAAAGCACTATTCTAGACGGCATTGAGTTTTTTATGCTGTGGCAATTTTGCATGGTGAATTATTGTTATTCCGGGAGGACAACGTGGTTTGTCTTGTTGCGAGGTCCATCATAGATTGGCATGAAGAAAATAGTGTTAACTGAGAGGACATGCCTTCCCAGAATCCAGATATGAATTCTTTAAAAAAAACCTTTGGGGAGTGGAGGCTCTTCAAATTAAGAGATGAGAAACAATCTAAAATCTGTGAAAGAATTTACATGTTTTCTCTAAGTCGAGTGGAAGAAAATATTACTATCCATTATCCAAACACATTTGCAAAGCATTTCCTGGAAATAAAACTGTAATTGCGGCAAGGGAGAGGTTCTAAAAACTATTGAATAGAAATAATTTCAGCTTATCCCTTTTATAACAGATGCAAAATTGCTTGTTGATAGATAGTGCATTTTAATATAGCATAAGATATGACACTTTCTATATAATTGCAAACCTAAATACTATTGTATAATTTTACCTACAATGGAAAAATATTTCTTGCAGTGAATTCCTTCTTTTTTAAAACTTTAAAACATTCATATAAGAAAAATAAATACGTAAACAAGACTTTTAAAGTTTAATGTCGAAGTATCCGTCAATAACGTAACTAGTCCACAACTTTATAAAGTACCAAATAATGTCACATTTATCAAATATTTAGAATTCCTCCATTTTTTATCGTTTAAAATGAATTAACAACATTTAAAACAGTCAATCAAGTATAAAATATAAATGAGGCACAAAAAAAACCCAGCTTTACATTAAAATGAGGCACTGAAATTGTAAGACAATGGTTTAATTGAAAATTCAATTCAGATATCGAATGATGAGTTGAAATACATCAATCCTGGAAATATTATTATGCAAAAAGTATGGAAAATTTATCCGATATTATTTTAGAAAATAGCATTTTGTGTATCATTCAACACTACCGAAGTCAAACCCTGCCCTTTTAAATAATCACTTCCTTATTTATTTTAGAACAGTATTGATAAGAAATTTTTTACTTAAAATATAAGAAAACACTCGCGTTATATTATACTAATAGAAAGTCTTCTCAAAGTCTGTGATTTTAAGCTCGAAACGTCCTGTAGAATCTTAAATGTCTTTATTGTCGATAGATGTGTAGGAACACATGGAAGAACCTTAAAATTGTGCTTAACTTCAAAGAGCAATGTCTGATTAAAGTTTTATTTAGATCAGTTTTCAGTTAAGATTAGTGCTATTTTTAGAATATTCATTGTAATTAAAATAACTGGAAAATCCCTAGTATTTTAAAGTTCACAAACACGTTATCTTATTTTAAAGCTTTACAAACATTCCCTCATTACTCTAATGTTTCATTGCTGTTTACTTATTCTACTTTGCATTTAAATATCTGATACGTAAGGAATTGGATTTCTCTAGCGATTAATTATTTAGTATTTCTCATTCAACTATTAACTCGTTTAAGAGTAATTAAAAACTACCAGTGAGTTTGGTATTCTCATAATTTTCTAATTAGAATGAGTTAATCTTTCATTTTAGTTGAAGAAGGCAGTTTCAAAAGAACATTTTCCTTTTCCTTTAGAATTTCTTAAAGAGTGTATCACTGAGATTTAAAGATTAAGTTTTGGAAAGTGGAAAAGTAGGAAAAATGTCTTATTTACCTTTAACCTTTGGAAAGAATCCTTAAGATTTGCAATATTAAACCTTCCGATTGCGCAATTAAACCTTCCGGCAATGATGATTCCTCATTTGTATTTTTATCAATATATTTTATTAAGAGTTCTTGTAATTCTTCTAGAAGTCAGAGTTCTGCCCCTGGGGGCTCTTGGATCCATACCCTCAGAAGCTACTGCACTTCTTCTACAGTTTGAAAGCGGAACATGAGAACAACAATTTTAATTTTTTAATAAAAAGTAACTAAAATAAAACTTTTTTGTTGACTTAAATAGGAATTGACTTATTTTTTATATTACTGTTTTTTTTATATTTAGAAAATTTTAAATTCACGAGCGTCAATACCCCTTATTATATGCATCTTAAAATGAATGATTTTCCTAAATTAATCAAATACAGTGATATAAACAATATTTTAATATTGGAACAAACATTTAAGTGAAATAAAACAAATTTAATTGTTAAAGCGATTACTTTATAGTGCCGTTAATAGTATGCTGAATTTTCGGTTATAAATTTCTTGTCTATTAATATATTATCTGATGATTGACAAACAAGGTATATCATTGTATATTTAATACAAAACTCAGTCATTAGATATTTGCATATTCACCATTAAAAATTCTAGCGGAAAATCTGAATTAATTATTTACTTAATTATGAGCAGTTAAAAGGAAATATCATTTATTTATGTATTTATGGATATTACTTTATTATATTCTGATACAAAGTTTATATTAGTTTGTTAAAGTTATCGTTAAAGGTTCAATCAAAAAAAATATTTCATTGTTCTAATTAGAGCTGGAACGACTCAATTATGAATATAATTCATGAAATATTTTGTATATAAAACGCAACCTTAATCAAAATAAATGTTCTCATTCATGGAATAGATTTCAAAACTATTGTACATTTAACACTGAAAATATCTGAAGTCCAGATGTTGAAATATATTGAAATTGAGTGTAATTGTAAATCTCTACGCACGGTTGTATAAAGATGAAAACAAAATATTTGATTAAGTTTGATTTTTTCCTTCAAAAAAAAAATAGGCAAAATATTTGTCATGCATCACAACAATATGATGATACATACAAGACTTTTCTAATCTTTACTTGAATTTGTTTACGATAAAAGGTTGCAACTGAATAAAAAGTACTAAAATTTTTAAAACTTTCTTAAAAATATGAGCCTGTAAAAAGTACTAAAATTTTTAAAACTTTCTTAAAAATATGAGCCTGTGGCTTGGATATTTAAAGAATCTACATATTTTTACTGTGTTTATTCATAAAAACATACAATCTATAAAAAATCATTGATTTTCATCAATTTCCATCATTATTATAATCTTTGTTTTTATTATTCTTAATTATATAATTTTATTAATATTAATTTAATATGAAGCTCAAAACAAATATTTATCAAATATGAAAATTATTAACGATTGGAATGAAGATGTAAGAAAATCTGATAAAAAATTACAAAGGCAACTAAAGGCAAGGTATTTAGAAGACATTAGGACAAAGTGCTCTGTCCTAATATATCATCAAATTTCTGGAAAAAAATTGCAAAAATTATTGTCATAAAACCCACTAAAAATTTCTTCTTATAAAAATTATTTATAATGCTGATAAGAATAATATCCAAAAATACTGATTTAGATGGATGTAAAATAATTAAATTTTACCTACACATATCTTATAATAATTTCAATTATTAAAATTTTAAAATAATTGCTACACATCTAGATCCTGCCGATTAAAAAATTGTAATCAATTCTTTGTTGAGTAACTTATATTTGTATTGCAATTCAACTTTTTTGTTACTAGTATTAATGAATTCAAAAATAGTTTGAATATCTTTACTATCTAATGCCCAAAACTTAAACATAAACATAAAAAATATGATCCCGTATAAGTAATTATTAATGCATAATTCCTTTTTTACTCAGTTTAATGTAATTAATTAATTAAATAATATTGCAAATCTAGTACAAAAGGTAAAAACTTCCTTCCACTACATTGAAAATTAAACGGTTACTTCTAATTAAACTGAATTGTTTTTGCTAAAAATAATTAAATAATATAATTATTAAACTTTCATTTTTTTCTCCTGATCAACATACACTATTAGTAAATAAATAGATCACTTTTTTTAAAAATATTTATTTAAAAACAAGTTTTTTTAATAATTTAAACAGTTGTTAGTCAGCCGATAACAAGTGGGGCAATAATAAATTTCATATTATAAAAAATTCGAGCTAAAGTAATAAAAAAGTATCAAAAGCATAAAAACAAATTAAAAAATATAAATAATTATAGTAATTTTGTGCAACAATAACATTCCAAGAAAATACAATTGAGTAATCACTCTGAATTGTTTTTGACGTTGATTATAAATGGTTTCTATTTGAAATGAAAATAATAGAAAAAAAATTTTCTTCCTTTATTCGCTTTTTGATACTTTGTCAAAAAAGTATATAAAATCAACTTCTTTTATATACTTTTTTATTACATTAATTGAAGAAAATAAGTGTAAAAAATATTTATGAATGGTAGTATCAGGAAGAAAAAAAATTTATTCTGAAAAACCTAAATAATATATTAATGAAAATATCTTATCCTTGTAAATACACCATTTATTAAAAAAATATCAAAATTAAAAAAAAATATCGTGCAAAACATTTTGTGTTTAATGTTCTAAATTCTTATATTTTTATTGTATTCCAATTTAACATCAAATAGATAATACTGAATATTTTAAGTGCACTTTTTTTATAAAAAACAAATTTAAATGTTTAATTTTCTTTTATTTTGTCACGAACTTTATCTCAATAAAATATACAATAATATTTGTATACTTTCTAACTAATCTAAACTACTTTATATTTTTCATATTTTGAAACATCAAGAATAAATATGAAGTTTATTTACGAATTTGAATAATATATATCATTTATGGGCAAATTATGAACAATAAACAAAAAACTTAATTAAAAAATTAATATGCTTTTAATTTTGCTGATATTTTTTTTAAGTAAATAAAAAAATGAAAAACCTAATTCTTGGAGAAAAATTAGTTGTTATTCTTGTACCAAAACTTTCTTGTTATTTCTTTAGTTATAAATAAAACAATAATGAACAGAGTAACCCATTACAAGCATTCAATTAGCCATTACTGCACTCTAGGGTCGTCGCAAGGTGCCATTCAAGAACTTTAGACATCCACTTAGGAACACAGTTAACTTGAAGATTTTTCTATGCAAATAGACAAACTTTCAGAAGTAAGAAAAGTAAATTCAATGATAAAATGTAAAAGCACCAGACAGAAACTAAGCTGACTCTCTTTTATGTATTTGGCGAGGATAAGACTAGTTGATTCTCGAAAATTTTTAGAGCAGTTTATTTTAGTGCGCAGACATCACATTAAGTTTTTCTTTTGCTTTTATATTATGATTTGTTTAACTTTCTTGAGGCTGGACGGCTAAATATGTAGATTCTCGGAATTTTTGTCACATTCATTATAAAGAAACATAATATAATCTCAGTGTTAACTATGCATCACATTATACACTTTAAAAAGACTATACTTCGCAATATTATACATTTTCATATACTTTTTATATTCTACATTAATTCAAAAAATACGTATATATATGAATATATATTCATGATTTATTTAACAGATTCAGGAATGAAAATAATAATACATTTTGAATTTTACTATTTAGAAATCAGAAAAAGAATATCATATATTTAGAATATCGTATACAAAAATAGAATTGCAGTATTTGAGTCGTGTTAATGCATTATGAATAAAAATTGACTTTTAATTATTTAAAAAAAAATAGACTGATTAATTAATCTTTAAAACGTAATGTACTTTAAAGAAACAATTTTGTAGCTTTCAGATATTTTTTTCATTTTTTTATCTTATGTTTGCTCGTTATTTTAATTTTAATTTTACCTCATTAATACAATATGAAACTTAATTAAGGATAATGGGAAATGTCCATTAAAAGATAATTTGATAAATATATGTTGGAAAATAAATTACTGTCAGTGCTGGGGGGGGGAAATAATTTATCAAAGGAAAGAGAAAAATTATTTTTTGAAGAAAAAAAAGATAAATTGATATGTTAAAAACTGCAACTAGATATAAATTGCAATTAAAAATATTTCATTTCTATTATGGTCATTCTCAAACGATCAATATGTATGAAATGCTTTTTGGAAAGTTTTAACACATACACTTGTAAAAGAAAAACAAGTGTATGTTCTGGTTCATGATAGTATTCCATAACACGATTGATACTTTTGCGTACAATGCATTTGTTCTATGGACTAGTGATTGGAATGAAAATAAATTTAAACAAAAGCTATTTTTGGAAGAACTATTAAAAATCACACATTTTTCCACACATTAAAGCAAGACCATACCTATCAATGAGTGAGGATGCAAAAAAATATTGAAATGAAAACAGAAAAAAAGCGAAAAGTAACCTGATCTGCCGATACTTTATTCTTTTTCAAAAGAGCAAAGTGTAAATTAAAAAAACTATTATATTATGCTACAATTGTAACAATCACATTTTCAAATCTTATGTAATATATTACTGTTCAAATCATTAATAAAATTAAGTTTCAATTTTGAATATTTTTCAGTTATTCTTATAGATGCTTTATATTACTAATCTGTCTTTCAACTTATATTACTAATTTAATTTCTTAAATGACACTTGTTATTCACTACAAGAAAGGTTAGTATTCAGAATCGGGTCATATTAACTACTACGTACTTGGAACAAATACTAATAGAACAGCAAGACTAAAAGAAACATTTATGGCGTTTTAGTTTAATATTTTTACTTGTAATTGACAGGAGGTTTAAATTTCACTTTTTCGATATTATAGATATCTTTATGGGACCGTAAACATTGCAGTCTTGAAATTCAAAATATCTATAATATCACCTGTCTATGGCAAGTCTTGCTTTGTAAAGTAAAAAAATTCAATTAACCTCATTTTGTGATTCTTTAAATCGCTCATTTATTATTATCTTTTTAACGATAATTAGAAATACAATGATGGCAAAACAAAATAAATAATTCTAAAAATATGATTTTTAAATAAAAAATGATGAATATTTTTTTTAACTTACGAGGGAAAAAGAATAGGGGAAAATGATTTTTTTAGTAACCTCAAAGTAAATGTATCTTTTCATTGCTTTGTAAAGTTTGAAATTTCATAGACTTAAGTGTGAAAGATTTAGGACATTACTAAGTAGTATAAGAAATGCTAAATTTTTGAACATTATTTTTTCATCAATGAATTAATTACATGTGATAAGATGGATAATAAAAAGGCATTGAAATAATGTGTTTAATTTTCCTAGAAAATTAAATTCAAATAAGTAGAAATAATAACATTCTTCGTCTGAAAGCAGTAAAAGATAAAGTAAAATTATGTTGTGTGTAAAAGGAGTCAAGCTTTTTTTAAAAAAAATTAAATTATTTTAGAATATTTAGCTGAAATCTTTTTTCTAAAAAAAACTGAGTTACATCAGTCAATTCCTATTCAGCACTTTTTTAAAAATTCTATTTTATTTAATATATTAAATAAAATAGTGTTATTATATAGACTTAACTGTATTTTAGTGACTATGTTTTTGTTACTTCTTAAATAATACTTATCTAAATTCCATTACAATTATTTTTGGATATTAATCTAATTAGATTATTAGATAAGAAAGATAAAATATAATTCAATATTCATATGAAATAATAATTGCTTGAAAAACTTTTAATAAAATAACTTGCTATGAATTTATAAGACCTAATAGGACAAAATATGTATTTAAGCGATACTTATGAATTATATCCTTGATATATATGCGGTGAGATTTGAAAATAGCTAATGTTCCACAAGCAAATTTAGCAGAAAATTTGCTGTGTGAGATTTGAAGATAATTAAGATAATTATGTACAGAAGAATTATTCCTTTGATGTTACTTAAAATCGAAGCTATTTCCTTAATTAAATCCTAATGAAGGGAATATTAACGTAAAAGTTAACATCGTGGATTTTCGATCATAATTAATGTTTTCTGTTAAATCAAGGAAAGTTTCAAGAGAACAAGAAAAATCATCTCCACAAGCATTTAATCACATTATCGCCTCAAAATAAGAGATAAGAATTCATTAAAAATTTTACGCCTTTTGTGGTGAATAGATACGGAAACTTTAATTAGAGAGTTCACTGCTCTTAAAGTAATATCTCTCTTTTGAGCCTTAAGAAATTGTAAACAAGGTAGAGATGGATTTGACAAGGAAAATATGTTTGATGAAGGGGATGAACATATAATGAAAATGGTAAGAGAGGAACAATTAAATGTAGGATATATGTATCAGTTAAACAAATATTAATATTATATAAGCAGTCAAATATAAGCGGTTTATGAGTAAAATTTTTAGGTGCTTAAATGCAGAATTTTCAAAGGAATTGCTTTAAAAACTTGAAATATCTTAATGTCTTTTAATTCGGCAGGACGGGCGCGGGGTGTCTCGACACCCAACGCCCAAAAATATTCATCTGCTGTCTGTCTCTATAAACCGAAACGGTCTGGTCCATCAGTACCTGCCTCTTAAGTTACTTTCCATGCATAGAATCTGAATACGGCAAATTCAGACTCCATTTTAGCATTATAGAACGATTTAGGGGTGTGCAGACACCCCATGCGCGCGCTCGTGTTAGTATTTTTCAGAGCGAAATCATGGCTTGTTCCAGTCGTTCTGTTCAGTCTTTTCTTTGTTTGACGTAAAGGCAAGAAATAAACAGACTTCAGGTGATGTCAGAGGAGATTTCGTCAGATGAAAAGAATATCAAAAAGAATTTAACGATTCAGATAATGATGAAATATTCAGTGATCAACAGTCTGAATTAAAAGAAGAATGCGATTCTTCAGAGGAAGTTTGCGACAACTCTAGTTTTTTTTTTATCGGAAAAGGTATAAAGAAAGCTGAGTCACGGAAGATGCTATTTGTGTCCAAACAACAAGTATATTAAATCGAAAACCATGTGTATCAGGTGCGACAAAAATATATGTCGAGGACACTCAGAAATTGAAGATGTATGTAATAACTACAAAAATCTAAAGTTTCAAATCCATATACACCTAAATTTTTAAGAAAATTGATTATCATCAGTATTTAAATTTACATTAATGCATAATTTTTATTTTAATAAAAATTGTGAAAAAAAACAGTAAGTGTTAAAGGGGAAAATTCCGTTTTTCAAACTGAGACAAAAACGGTAAGCTCTTTTAATTTATTCATTAATAATTTTGAAAATTACGATAATTTAGCATATTAGTTATCATTTTTCACGCAGGAACGTTTAATTATCATAAATTTACTTAGCAATTAAAATTGCTTAAAAAATTTCGCATTTATGCCATTTAATATGTTTGGGGTGTGCTGACACCTCATGCCCTTCCTCGTGTTACTTTTCGCGGCGCCCCTCCTGCCGGGTTAAATTATGGATCATTTATTGGAAAGTAGAAATAAATAATTCTCTTAATCTGATTATTTGATATTATAAACCAATGAAAGTGTTTAGAATAACAAAGACACTTCTCAATGATATTTGCTATTAATATTCAGTATGAAACTGTTGAGAACAGGAAGAAATGTTTCCATCTAAAATTTTATTTTTAAAAAAGTAGCTCTTTTTCAATTTTTTAATGTTATTTTAAATTATAATATTTACAACACATATAAATATTTTAAGATTTCTGATTTTATTATAAGTTTTCAAGAATCTCACCAGGGGTGCTTACGATGGAGATGCCGCTTATAAGCAAATTTAGTTTCATTATGCAAATTGCAGCCCCATCTATTAATACAAATTTGAACGATTTTCTTTTGACTTACAGTATTTCACCTGGGGCAACCTCAGAAACAAATATGAAACTTCTAGAATAGATATTGATGATATCCACTCTGTAAGAATAGAAATAATTTGGGGTCAGCTACTCTCTACACATAAAGATATTTCTTTGTCAGGGGTTTTGCCTATAACCGGCGATAACTATTAAGGCCCAACATTAGATCCCCCGTATACTGTCGCGGCGTACGGTCATTCACTCGCTTTCTGTCAAATTAGATCATGATCATGGGCTTTAGAAAATTCAATTTAATCTTACTTTAAAATTAATTCATTTTTTTGAAATATTATATATATATACATATATATATATCTATTATGACAAAGTTCAGTTGAAATTTATATAGTTAATCAAGCAAGAATATAAATAAAACAGGTAAGAGAGCTTTCTGTACTACTTCTTCATATAAGCAAGAAGCTCAGATTACGAATAGAAAAATACTGGGGGGAAAATTATAGGAACATCCAGAATCATAAAAAGTTAAATGAGTTTAACAAAACACTTTGTCCACAATGTGAATAAATTATTTATTTTTGTCAGTGAAATTCTTAAAGCCTTATTTAAATGACTTAATGAATTTTCAAATTATGTAATTACAATAAAATTATTAAACCAAATTTTTATTTGAAATAATGGAAACTTTTTCTTCATTTCTTGAAACAGTTTGTTTATTCTTTTGCACAAAGAAGTTGTTTTTAAAATCAAATATGCTTTTGCTATAAAATGTTTTGAATAATTAATGGCAAACAGGGTCTTATTTATTCAATTCCTTTTATTCAAATTCTCTCTAAATATATATATCTTGTTGAAATTTCCAATCGTTAACTAAATAATTTTTATATATCCACTTCATTTTAATTGCATTTTTAAAACTTGTATCGGATGAAACTTAATATTAATATTTGTAATATTAACTCATTAATTACATTTTATTAATTTTAATACTTTGGATAGAGTTTTAACAGTTTAAAACGAAGTTTTAAATCAATAGTCAAAAGCTGAATCGGTAATATGTGAGGATTTCAGCATTTATCATTTGAAGGTGAAGAATGTGATTTCAATTCCTGCGAATATCAATCATTTTTTCATAAATTATTTATATCAATTTTCATTTTTTTTTATAAAAAGTAACTGAAATAAATATTTTCTTTGTTTTAATACGAAGGAATTGGCTTTAATGTTTTTATATTACTTGTTTTTTAAACTAGTTCTCTTGGATTTATTATTTTGCAGAGAAAAATAATTTTTGGTTCGGTGCAATTATATTTAATTTAATTTTTTCTCTTTCCCTGCATGTCTGTCAGTAATCAAAATAAAAAATGCGTTTTCTTACCTTTTATAAATTCAAGAACTCTTTAATCTTCTTCTTATAGGATGAAATAAATAGTAATAAATGGTATTTTTCTGGAGTCCAACAAAGAAGAAATATTAGTCATGCGAGATTCTTAAATAAAAGCAAAAGAAATTTTAAACTTAAGCGGTCTTTTCATATAACATTTTCGCAGAAAGAAAAAGCTATATTTTACAAATAGTTCTTATAAAGGATATTAAATGATTTAAAAATCATAAAACCATGAAAAGTTTTACAAAGGCTATCTAATAAAAAAGAGCATCTATTTTATTACTTTAGAAGAATATATCGATTTATTTTCCAAAAAATATTAATCTTGAAAAACTTTTTCAAATACGAATTATAGAAGAAATGCGCTTTTTAAAATATAATTATTTACTAGCAAAAACATAAGAATTTACTCATTTTTATTTTTGATTACCTGTAAAATTTTCCAAAATAGTAACGAAATTTTACTTCCAAATTAAAATCTAAAAATTTTATACGAATTTTGCTTGCATATTTTAATCTAAATAAAGAATTCATTTGCATTTTAATACATATATTTTAAATTTTCCTAATACTTGTATTATACAAAATAAATTATCTTCTAGAATATTCTAACGATTTATATAAATGTATGATGCTCCTATTATTTTATTTTATTTTATATTTTAAATGCTATAGTTTAATTTTTAGTACCATGTTTAAATAAACTTCCAATCAGATTCCTAAGTGTCTTAAACTGTTTAAAAATACTACCCAAAGAAAAGTTTCTGCTTACGTTGGAATTCGAGTCAGACAAGGTCACTATAAAAAACAGACCGTGTCGGAATAAAAGCTGATCAACTGGATGTCAAGGAAATCTGCAGTCTGGATATCTTAGAAATGCGTAGCTACTGATATTGAATTTTCAAGTTTTATCTCAAATGTACAATAATCTTTTCAGAGCAATGAGAGTTTCTACAAATTTTTATAAAAATAAAACTTTTTTTTCTATTTTTCTACGATTATTCTTTGAGAACTAAAAATTATAAATTATTATTGCTCGTTGTTATTTTTAAAACTAAATTATCGTTGAATTATATATTTCTACTTTCATCTTCCCCTCCTATAGTTTGTTTGCAATTTCCCTCATTAATAAATTATTAATATTTTTTTAAAAAAAATTTTCATTGATAATAAATTGCATTTTTACTTTCAATGAAATAATTTTTTTAAAAAAAATTTCAATGCAATAAATTACTTTTTTTACTTTTCACTGTTATTAATTTACTTTTTTTACTTTTCATTGCTAATAAATTACTTTTTATGTTTATGCTTTGTTTCCAATACTTAGGTTACTTAGCTATGAACTCGGATCATATTTCTCATAATTTAAGCTTGGTATCGTTTTGCTTATTTTCCTTTCACAGACTCAAATAAACTGGATTCTGAAATAATAAAATATACCCTCTATGGTATAATCGAAAATCCAGGATATACCAGTCGAATATCGGGTACTCTAAAACGAAGTTCTCAAGAACCATAAAAACTGATTAGATTTATGAATAATCAATTTTTAGGATTTATCAGATAATTAAGATGAACTTGGACGGAATAAAATATTATAATAAATTATTCAAAAATTTCTAATATTTTTCAGAAATTAATATATATCTATAGTCCGTATAAATATTTTCATTTAGTTTGTAACGATCCAAATTAGGTAGAAAGTGGCTTAAAAAAAAGTAAAAATGTCTATTACCTAATACATACGATTATGAACATACATAGAGAAAATAGAAGGTACTTTCAGCAAATATTGAAACATTAAATTTTAGGAAATATGTAAAATGTTAAAATATGTGAAAGCTCTACAAAAGATAAAATTTTCCATTTTCAAAAACAAAGAGAAATAATAAAAAATAAAAACAAAAGTTGCAACAGACAATGGCATTTCGAGTATCTTTAAAGTAATCAGCATTACTTGGAATTAATATAAATGGCCTGCATTATTTTTAAAGAAAATTCAAATGGCATTAAATACAATTAATTGTACAATGTATAGTACCAAAGAAAAAAAACAATATTTTAATTTTTTTTAAATTATTTTTTTAAAAAAAATATTATCATTGAAAACAAAAAATCATTATCAATTACTGCTAAAAAAATTAACAAATGTTATTTAAAAAATGGGACTTTGAAATAAGCTATCAATTAGAAAATAAGCATTTAAAGCTCGGAATTTATTAAATTTTTAATCAGAAAATTAATCTCAGTTATTTCAAAGCAGTTTCTCCAGACTCTTAGATTTGTATTTTCCTTAAAAGTCTGCTTATCATAGATTTTTTTTCAACATTTTTTATGAAACAATTTATATTTTCGAGACTTATAAATATTTTAATAGCCTTTTGATTTGATTTTGGTTGATTTGATACTTAATTCTTAACATCAATAGTCTTAAAAAATTTTAAATAACAATAATAAACTTTTAAGTAACAAAAGTATAAACGTTCGTAAGTCCTAAAATACCGTTAATACAATTCTTTGGAATTAGTATAATTGTTACGTCATTACATATTTTTCCAACTATTAAATACTTTTATTTTGACATAATACAACGCATTGCCCAGTTAAAATTTTCATGCAAAATATCTCTTGAGATATTTATTTACATTTTAATTATATTCCACTTTCTTTGTTTCTCTCATTCCACGATAAAAATAAAACTAGTTGTTATCAGAAGTTTCTTTTATAGTTTTCCTTGATGTCTTCAACTTTCTAGTTGAAATATATCAAAACAGATACTACTTTTCAAGTTAGCAGATATAAATAATGATTATTTATTAATTTTTACAAACATTCTAAAGCTTGATGAAAAATGAGATTTTCGAATAATTCAATGAAAAAATTAAATCAATTAAGTTACGATTTCATTCTGTCATGTTTTGCTACAATTTTTCAAATGTTTAATGCAAGTGCAAAAATGTCTAAAGTTAAAAAAACAAAAAAACGGAGATTTTATTTTTTAAAAAAAATAGACAAGTATATGTAGACACTCTGAAATAATCTGGTTTAATCACTCTGGATTAATCAGAATCACACTCTGAATTAATCAGCTTTGATATTGACAGATTCAGCTGGGAATCTTAAGGAATGCTGGGAAAGCTGGGAAAGTACTTAAAGATTGTTTTCCTGTACTCGAAAAACTCATGCGGTACCATTTTAGAAATACAAAATTTCAGTTTAACAATTACTCCGAATTCATTCTCTTAGAAACATGCAGTAACAATTGAGGATAGTTTTGTAATGAATCTGAAAGAATTATGTTTAAATACTGGAAATCGACAATCGGAAATTAGAAATACCCATTACAAAGCCCGGCAATTTAAGCAGGGATTACCTTCTAAAAGGAACGATGAACACAGTCATTAGGAACGAATTAATTCTTAAAATAATTTGCGCAAAGATAATAGTTTCAAGAGAAACTGAAATTCAAAAGTGAGCACTTTGGCTACTATCAAGTGATAGTTAAAGGGAATTAAATAGTGAAGCCTCATTTCAACTTTAAATAAACTTTAGTTACTTATAATTTTTCAAAAAAGCAAACTGTTTTATAAGTATTACGTTCTAACACGCCGACGAAGAATTAATCGTAATTTAAAGGTGAATATACTTCTTTTTTAACGTAGTAACTTGAACATTTTAATTATAAATGAAATCTCCTGTTCGTATTAATTTGAATATTTTTTTTATTTATTTAGAAATATTTGAATTAATTACTTTTTAAACGTAATGTAGCTATGCTGTGCCGATAACTTTTTCTATTTATTATGTAAATCACTCTTTGTTGTGGAAGACAGAAACTTAATTTTAATGTTTTTAAACAATTTTATATTTTGCATAACATATGATACAAATATTGTATACATTTCTGATACATAAAATGCAATATTTTAATGAGTAGATAATCAGAAGCTAGGCTGTTAGGCTCTGTATTTATTTAATTATCAGGTAGTAAACTTTACTTTTTACATTTTTTTATTTCAGAATTAAAACCTTTGTTTTTAATTAATTAAAATTTGAGCTACTTTCTTCATTTCGTATTTTAATTCATCAGTTTTGATTAATAACATCGGGTTTCAATTCACACAACATAAATTTTAAGCTAATTTAACATTTGTAAATCAATTTTTAAAAATTTAAAATTAGTTTTTGTGCATTTTTTTTCTTTACTTTTCAAACATTTTTTCAAAAACTAATGGAAAAGTTATTAGTAATATTTTTGTTATTAGAAGAATTCAAAACATTTTTATTGTGCTCTCAAATTGTTTAATCATATAATTGTGACAACATGTTTCAATTGTGGCAATTGTTTTTCGTGAAATACTTATAATTTTTTATAACGTATGCATTTTTTTCATATTTATTACGTTTATGTAATTTGATTTCGAAAGATTTTGTACTCGAAATTATTGTTTTTTTTATCTTGCACTTACATTTATACTTATGATAAGAGCGAAAATTCCAAGCAATTAAAATTAAGGAATCTCCTATTCTGTAAAAAATCCATCTTAAATAAGTTATGTGGAATTTTAAATAACTATTAAAACCTGATAGACATTTAGATAAACTTCTGTACAATTTAAATAAAAGATATTTTTGAATTAAATGGGAAAGCAATTAATGAAGCATCTTTAAATTAAGAAACTATTCCACGAAAATATTTATTTATATATTTAGAATGAGGAAAATCTTTTAAATCTGAAAATAGAAATATTGGAAATGGAATGAAACTTCTTAAAGGAAATTCAAAAAAAATATTCACCTTTTTATGCAAAAAATAATAATTTTCGTATTTCGTATAAAAGGGTTTCCGAAAATAAATTCAATATAACATTCTCTACAAAAGGACAAAAAAAAGATTTTTCATTCAGATGCTCCGAATGATAAGAAATTGAATTAACTCCCCGACGTCTGAATATTCGGTTAAGCACCCAAACGCAATTCGTATTAAATTCCAAAAATACCTTCGGAAAACCCGGCTTATACAACAGGTGAAAGTCGAACAATGTCGGCTGCATTCCTTCCGGCATAAATTGTTCCTTTGCATCGCATCTTCTGACTGCGATGTAATTACGTTCGAAATTTTTTCACTAGCCCACATTGATTCGGTTATTAAACTTTACAAACACGATGAGAATGCTCAACTACTTTTCACCGAAGAAAAAATGCATCAAAAAATGAACTAATATAATGAGGTTCTCTGCTTGTTAAAGCTCTCACATGTCCTATCAAAAAAAGAAATGTACTTAATAGAAGCCGCAGAGAATATGATGACTACATAAGATGTATTAAAACTAGTACTGAAAGAAAATGCAAGAATTGTGCATAATGAGCCTTTCGCAACCAATATTCTTCAATGATCCTACATACGAATGAGAAATATTCTTTTTTTGAAAGTGAAATTTCTTTATATCTTTTATATTTACAAGTAAGCTGTTATAGAGTAAAAAACTTTTAATAGCTATAATTTCGGCGTTCTTTCAAGGAAATACTTAATTGCAATATAATTCTAATTAATATTTTTTGGTATATAATGATTTTATTCAATTCCTACTATAGTTGAGACTCTCCATATATATATATATATATATATATATATATATATA
>JAOUZG010026841.1:104984-119891 GCA_026289955.1 Argiope argentata
GGATAGATAGATACACTGAAATGACAAAAGTCATGGGATGACTGTTAATATCGTGGCGATCCTCCTTTTGCCCGTCGAAGAGCAACAACTCGACGTGTCATGGAGTCCACAAGTCGTTAAAAGTCCTCTGCAGGAATATTGAGCCATGCTGTCTGTAAAGACGTCCATAATTATGAAAGTGTGGATGGTGCAGGAGTTTGGGCACGAACGGACCTTTCGATGATGTCCCATAAATGCTCGATGGGATTCATATCGGCCTATCTAGGTGGCCAGATCGTGCGCTGGATTTGTCTGGAATGTTCTTCAAACCAATCGCGAACAGTTCTGGCCCATGTCATAGCGCATTGTCATCCATAAAAATCCCATCTTTGTGTGGGTACGTGAAGACCTTGAATGGCTGCAAGTGATCTGCAAGCAGCTGAGCATTCAGTTGCACCAGAGGACCGAGTCCGTGCCATGTAAAAACAGCCCACACCATTATGCAGCCGCCCCCAGCTTGAACAATGCCTTTCTGACAGTTTGGGTCCATAGATTCGTGGGGTCTCTGCCACACTCGAACTTTACCATCAGCTCGTAACAACTGAAATTGTGACTCATCTGACCCCGCCACGGTTTTCCGCTGGTTTAGGGGCCAGTCGATATGCTCACGAACCCAGGAGAGTCGCTGCAGGCGATGTCGTGCTGTCAGTAAAGGCACTCGAGATGGTTTTCTGCTGTCATAGCCCAAGGAAGACAAATTTCGCCACACAGTCCTTTCGGACACGTCCCTCGTACGTCCCACATTGATTCCTGTAGTTATTTGACGATGTTTTGCGTGTCTATTAACATTGGCCATTCTACAGAGACGTCGGTGGTCTCGGTCGTTAAGTGCAGTTGGTCGCCCACTGCGCTGTCCATGATGGGATGGGATGCCTGACATTTCATACTCTCGGCACACTCTTGATAATATAGATCTCGGAATGTTGAATTCACTAACGATATCCGCATTGGAATGACCCATGCGTCTAGCTCCGTCTAACATTCCATGTTCAAAGTCTGTTAATTCTCGTCGTGCCACCATAAATCACGTAAAACCTGTTCACATGAATAACCTGAACACAAATGAAAGCTCTGGAAAAGGAACTGCGCATTTATACTTTTTCGCTGCGATACTACTGCCATCAGTATATTTGCATATTGCTATACCATGAGTTTTGTCACTTCAGTGTGTGCATATATATATATATATATATATATATATATATATAAACTTTACAATGGCACCTTCTATAACTGAACTTTTTAAAAGTCTTTTCTGTTTATAGAGTAAATGTATGACAACAATAATGTATTAGATATCTTTGAAATCACATTTTCTATTGATCCACAAAACCATCTCAATTATCTTTGACATGCATTACAATGAATAAAGGTTATAGCATATTCACAAACTTAAAGAATAACTAATTCGTTCTCTGAAAGATGATGAAAATTCCATCCTTAAATAAACCAACTCTTTTTTCTAATAAAGTACAATTATCAAATCAATCAGCGATATCTGAATGGATGATAATAAGCACATGGATGATTGAAATTTCTCAGCATTAAATTCAGGCCCATCAAAATACTCCGACACTGAAATCTTACTTTATGAAATATTCCACTCCAATACCATTTAAAAGCAACATAAAGACAACAAAAACAAAAAAGGATAGAAATCTTAATAATGAAAAATATGGCAAAAGTAGTAAAATAGGACACACAAACTCTGAAGAAAAAAGTAAAAAGAAGCATTTAGGAAAGAAATCTACGCAGGACTACCAATCCATGGAAATATAACTAGCAATCCTTAAACTGCTACAATTCGACAATAAAAAAAACCGAAGAAATAACCTATTTTAGAAAGGTACAAACACTTCCTATATAAATATTTAATCTTACAACTTTAATTAAAATTATTCAATGTTGATGTTAAGATGCCTTGTTCCAAAGTGTTGCAGCAGCTGAAGTTTCATCATCCTTAAGAGAATCTTTCCTAATCTGGCTAATTCAAACGAGAAATAAAGGAAAATGAGTGTAAATTTTAAAGCTTACTAGATGAACTTTTGAAAGTTGGAATATAAATAGCGAATAATTTTACACGGCATAAGAAGAATAAAATAAATTCAAGACACTTTGTTACAGTTTGTCTACCCACATCCTACAATAAAGATGGACAAATGATAGCAACAGGAAATACAGTCAATACACAAAATAGATACGAGAAATTCTCAACCTGTTCCTGATAAATTAATCATCCCTATCATCGTTTTCAAACTAGAAACAAAAAAATGAACAGATTTCTAACAAGAATTACCAATAATCTTTACTCCATTAAAATAAGAATCATTGCAAACTCCACCGAAGATAAAGAAGAAGAAAATGATTGAACATTTCCTATTTGAAGGTATATAGCTAAATAATTTGTAATCGAAACACATATTCAAGAGATCTAACAAGAATGATTATTTTTATAGATTTTATTCAAGAAATGGATCAAATGTTGCAACAACAATTTTCTTTTATGCTCAAGAAGTGTTAAAGATTCATCAAAAATTTAACATATCCAGCCTCTCAAACTTTAAAACCAATGCCCAAACACCTACAAAAAGCTAATAAGGTAATATCAAGTAGAATAATTCCAATCCATAGATTAAAAAATTGGTATAATCTCACCATTTTTTTCAAATGAGTAAATTATACTTCTCTGGACCAAGAATTGTCAACAAAACCTTTGAATCATAACAACTCAATCAACCCTTTCCCGATCAGCCAAGTTTCCTCCCAATAGGAAACCTTCACATCAACTGATCTAGAAACCCTATACAATTCCATTCTTTCTACTACCATTCAAGAATTGGTTCATTCTATTCTAGAAAATAAATTCCACCAACTTGAAATCCCTAAAATCCTGATTGCCTAAAGATGCTTTATTTCCATCAAAACCACTTCTGAATAAACATATTTCCTCATCTATGCGCTAAATTATTTTTACCCATCTCTTCTCTTCATTTTCTCAGATTTCCTCCCATTGGTTAGCAGAAACACACTCCAATATCTCGACGCCGATTGGCCTGACTTCAGCTTTCTTCAAATCACCTTCTATTTTTCTCAAATTAGTTTTCGTTCTACAAGAATGATTTCGCCAATCATGGATAACATCACTTCTCTGCAACTAGCCGACCACAAACCTGATTAAGTTCATTCTGATTAGGAGGGTCTTTTGAAATGATTTCATTGTTGATGCTGATAAAGCTTATTTGCATTAGATATGAAGTGTGTTCATCTCTACCATTGATGAATGGCATTGATTTAAATTCTAGCATTCCACAACGTTTAGACTTACCAATATTCTGAACAAACCATTTTTCATCGCTTATTGTTCTTTATAGCATTAACACAAAGAATACGGAATTGATGTTTATGTCTGATTTCTTATTTGGAAATTTAACGATATTTAGAATTTGTGATTTTAATTTTGATCAATAAAACCAAAACATCCTGAAAAGAAAACTGGCAATCCATATAAAATTGAATAAAATTTGTCTTGTTGAACTATATCAATTTAAATGAAAGTTTATAAAAATGTTCATAATCACAAAAAATATTTTGAATTAATTCATTCAGTATAAAAAAATCATTTAAATCATATTTACTGATTACAATAACATTTATAGCATTTGTTGTTGTTTGCTTTATTACTATTGATACATTTAGTAACACAGTACACTTTTCTAATAATGATATACTTTTGAAACAATAATTTAAAAATGTATTATACTTTTGAAGTAAGGATTTATGTACGTATTCTTATTTAATACAATATTGTGCAAGTATTCCTATTAAGGAGTATTCTTATTAATATTTTTTCGTTGTTGTTTGCTGTATTTCTATAGATAGATGCCTTAAATAATACAGCACACCTTTTGTAATAATGATATACTTTTGAAACTTAATAATTTAAACACAGTGCTCATTTGAAATAATGATTTATGCAAATATTCTTATTAATAGTTATTCAATAAGGACTGATAGCTTTAATACGAAAAATAAATAAAATTTATAATAATCCACTATGGAAGTCTGATTTTAACTGTAATATTTGAATAATATAAAATAGTATTTCATTCGACCTTAGCAAAGAATGACATAATTTGTGCATCCCTAAAACGCATGCTCGTTTGATTTTTCATATGATACCATCTTAATGTTATAAGGTAGAACTAGAATATCTTTCGTAATCTGATCATTTTTTGAAATGCATTGCTCCACATCTACTCATATTATAAACAAATTCCTTAGTATGTTTAAAGCCATCATATTCATTTGTTTAACGAATTAATTCAAAAATATTTTCGATTTTAACTCTGCTAAGTATTCCATTATTGCAAAATTAAAATTTTAAGATTGGATTAACAGTATTTTTCCTATTTTTCTTTTAATGCCAAAATAGGACAAGTACTCTTGATTTCCTGCTAGAAGTGTAGAACAATTTGACAATATTGTTGTTGTCATATTTAATTGATATCAAATGACATATGATTAGAGCCGTATTGTATTGAAAAATGTCCATCCAGAAACTCGTAATATTTGATAGATCACATATGAATCGACTGTGCAAAAAATATGAGTTTATGAGATGTGACATGTTTCAAGAAAATATCTAAATTGGTATTCACAGTATATACAATAAAAAGTAATTTGCAGATTTCTGTTTATATTTAGAGAATATTTTGAAATTTTTTTAACTAATATAATTGAATTTCTATTTTCCGAATCAAACATTCACCCATAACTCTTTATATAAAGTAACCTTATCTGTATATATATGCAACTTAAACTGACATAGCTTTCTTTTCAATAGTATAACTTGATGGAAGTGGATATATTATTCAGCCCATAAATGATACTCTTTGTTCTTAGACTGTAATGTTAAATATTACGTTTAAGTTTCAATTTAATATTTCGTATAATTTAAAACTAGCTGATGTAGCAAAAATAAAAATAAAAGCTTTACAATCAGTACTTCTGACAATAACATGGTTTTTTTTTCGTAATTCACCCAAATAAACTGGTGAATTCAAATTGAATTAGTGTAATGTCAAAAGAAATAAATATATCCTTTGTTTACCAATTCTTGGTTTATATTTAAAATAAATATTTTCCTATAATTTCCCTTTATTTTATTTATATTAAAATTGCATATTGTACAAAATAATATATTTTCTTGAAAGCAAAATTAAATATTAACATTTCACTTTCCGTGTTAAGTTTAATTATAAATTACTTATGCCTATATTCATAAGATTTAAAGAATTTAGAACATAGGAATATATTATTTAGATGTAACAAAGGTTTATCTTCGTAGAATAAAACCTTTATTATTTCAAAATATTTTAAAAACTTTTAGAGATATTGCAAAATAACAAATTTCCAAAAAAAAAATCTAAGTCATATTCTTTGTGCAAATGTCAGCTTTCAAACAAACATATGAAAGTGTAAACAATGTAACACCTATTGCACCAAAAAGAGTACATATAAATCAGTAATAAATAAATAAACCTAAAATGCACTGCATTTGGGAAAAATTATTCTATGCATGCTCAGAAAATAACAATAAATAAAAAAAATAGTTGTGTTTACATAAACAGCTGCTATATACTACAAAGAAATATTTTAGAAAGTAATGTACAAAAACTTAAATTTCTCATTCGAAAGTGTTTTGAAGATTTTACAAAACAGGAGGCACTTGAAACATTTTATTTATCTTTTCAGCATATCCTTTCACTTTGTTGATTTTTCAGACTTCAATAAAAATAGCAATAATTTTCTTTGTCAAGATTTTTGTATTTATGTTTTCTCTTGCTGAAAGTCCAATGAAATATTTTAAATATTTTCTATGAAATCCCTTCGGCATTCACATCCTCGAATACAGTAAATAAACATTAACACTTAAATGTTATTAAATTTTTGTACAATATAATTATAGTTAAAAATGAACTGTTGCAAAAATGATTTATAGAAATTTATCTATAAAAGGCATATCATTACTCATCGTATAGCGTAGAAAGAAAGATAATAAGAAATGTAGATAAATTTTGTCATATGGGATCATTAGAATAGCATTGCAATAATTTTTACAATTAAACTTATGATACCCCAAATTTAAGTTGTAAATTAAATGCAAAACATAATTTTCTGAAATTAAGATGTCTTAATTTTTAAATAAATTGCCATAACTGGGAAATCTAAATAATCTCTAGCTGTATATTATCAGGAGAAAACTTTGTTGAAAAATGACCAGGAAATGAAAAGGTATCTTTGAAGTATTTTAATTACTCTACTTTCTTGTTCAGAAAAATAACTTTTTGCATGTGAGCTAAGCATTCTCAAAAAGTCGAAATCACTGATATTCTTTCATGTTTGGCTTGGATTTCTTAATTGCGATTTTAATCAGAAGAATTGAAAAGTTACAAGTACATTAGCGTTCAAGCGTTACAAATACATTAGCGTTCGAGTACACAAGTACATTCATTGCCAACTGACTATTTATACGATGTTAATTTCTAGAAATATTTGGTTTTTAATTTATTTATTTAAATTAATGTTTACTATTTGTAATTCTTTAACCAGATTAATTATTTGATTAAATTCAAATCTGTTTTTTTTAAACTACCTACTTCTACTAAACCATTTATAAAATTAAATCATTAACTGCCTTAACTGCCTTCTTTCTTGATTTTTGGCTGAAAAACTATACACATGTTGCGAAATTATTCAGTGATATGAATATATTGAATATAATTCACAGTTTATTTATATTTAAATTCTGTTTTGATTTAAATAAATTAGTTTTTTTAGGCATCATTATGAACAGCGAAATAACATTTTACAAACAAGAAATGACAAAATAAATAACAAATCGTAACTATAAATTCCGAATTACATATTTATGTGAGTTATTTCATCATAATTTAAAATCGAAGTAAAAGAATGTAACGCTTCAGATATGACAGATCTCCTCTATTTTATTTACGGACAATTTTAATATTTGTCTTCTTGCTGTAAATTAAGTTTTTACTACCCCTAATATTGACTGATATATAGAGAATAGAACTGAAATGTTTAAAGTTCTAAATATTTTTTTGGGACAGAGTGGTGGACTTAAAATTTCAAAATCGTTAATTAATCGGAATGCGCCAGCCGAAAGTTTAATTAAAATTGAGTTATTAAAGGTATAAGCAACATCGTGACACAAATAAAGAAATCAAAGAAATTCAATTTTCTGAATTCAGTTTTGTATTGCCATTTCCAAAAAAAGGATATAATATATATTTCAATGCAGAATTTGAGATAATTTGATGTTTATCCTTTTTTTGTTTGTTTATTTATATGCAGAAACAACATAATTACTTATAGAATTGTTTAATTTTTACTCCGTGCAGATTTAATGTGATTAAAGAACCCCTTTTTTTATCTCATACTCTAAATGCGTATCATATTAACAGTGAATTTGCACCTTTGTGTTACAAAATTATAAATGCACTGATTGATAATCAAAATTATGAGTATTTAGGATGACTGAAAAATCTTAATATGTTCATTAAACTGATTAATATGTAGATTTTTTCTGTTTACAATTTTATGAAATAGAGCATTTTTTGATTAATTAAACTTTATTAATGATAGATTATTTTGAGAGGGACATATTCGTATATATTATATTAATATCAATCTAAATCTATTATCACATAAAGCTCTGAATTTAGAAAAATAATAAATGAGGAAAGGTGGGCATGCTTTCCCTTTCTATCATAAGATTTTTTTTAATATTTCAATAATAAAAGTTATAAAACGTTTTTTCCTAGCATAACTCGAAGACTTCTTTAGAAATTTTTGATTATTTTTTTCTGAAATGAGTATATCCCAAGAACATTCTCCTAATGTAATTTTCTCATTTTCAAAAGAATGCCCTTTTCTGCACTGATAGCTTACAGTGCATAAGAAGGAAATTTACGTCGTCAATCACTGTCTCCGTAATTTCGTCTCTTATATGAAGATCTTGAATGAAATAAGTGTAAAGAATATATCCTTAGCCTGAACTAATGCTCATCGTAAGAGTTTTCCAAGGCTTGATAAGCTTCATTTAGGAATATGGATCACTCATATTCTGAAAAGAAACTCATACAGGAAAGAAAAAGAAAATTCTTTTGAAGTAGCAACATATTCGAAACAGCTTATAGCTCATTTAAGGATAAAGTTGTCATAATACAAAACTTATAGTTGATTTAACAACACAAAGCAATAAATGAATTTCATTGTAAATGAAATGAAAATGTATTAAACAGAAAAAAAACACATTATATCTATAAATTTAATAAAAAAAAACATTTCCTTTAAATGTCCTTTGCTTTATGCTATTGAAAAAAGTATTATGAAAAGTATAAAGCAAATATTGATATTCTCATGCACATTTTCAAAATGTTTTAAGCTTTTGTAGAGAGAAAAGCATTTAAATTTTGCAATAAATTATTATTTTATTATACATAAATGTCTTTCTTTAAAATAAAAAAAAATAAAATAAAATAAAAATAAATAAATAACATAAATAAATGTCTTTCCATGATAAAATTTCACTTTTAATCCAAAATTACAAACTACCAAACTTGATAGAAATAAATAAGGAGACGTATGTAAAATACTTCATTATAGAAATGAGCAATATTTATGTTCTATAGGAACTAGTATCTTATGATCCTATTAGTATGTAAAAAATATGCTAAATTTTTGAACGAAACAAAGTCGGTACTAGAATTTCTTTTAAAATATTATGTTAACCTTAAAATATCAAAGGAAGATCTTTCAAACCATTGAGTTAAAAATTATTTCAATTGAGGAATATTATACACCGATAACAATCAAAGGAGACTGTTGAAAAATTAGTGTCTAGCTAGACATAAGACATGCAAATATACAGTTATTTCAAAATTCTTAATAACCAGTGACAAGAAAATTGTACCATGTAGGCTCTGCTATTCTAAAATCAGTTACAGAGAAAATACTTTACAGAGTTTTTCCATGAAATATTACAGATATGAGTGATAATTTGAGTTCTTAAATTATTCAGTCATGAAGAAGTATGTGGTAGACAAAGATCATAGTACGAACCCGTGTCGCTAGGGACAGTAGCCGAGTGACATAATCACAATACTAAAAGTATGCTTCAGCACCGGCTTATGAATCTAGCGCCACAGTACTCCCCCACCAGTGAGTCGGTGGTTAATTAGCTTATATATTTTATTTCTAAAAACTAAAACATTTGATCCAGAATCCTTTGGTATATTTATATAAAACCTTAATTTATATATTTTATTTTTTTACTTTGTCCCAATTTTTGACTATTCATAGATATTTGTTATTTTTAGTTGTTTGTGTTTTATTTATTTATTTTGTTTATATTTATATTCAATATGTTTCTAGTATAAAATTACAGGGATGATTTATTATTTTCTATAAAGTGTTTCATTTCTTAACGTATTGACACAGGTATATTTAAATATCGAAATGCAACGTACAATAGAAATAAAATTATGTATACAATTATAAATGAATAAGATATAATTTTATACTAAGTAGTAGTTTGAAACGTATTCTCTTTTAATAAAATTCAACATTTTAAAACGATGAAACGTTGAAAATGCCAAAAAAGAAACTTTATCATTCGATAGAAAAATTTCCATTATAGTAATATCTGCTTTGAATTATCATTATTTAACATTCTTTCAAAAAATAATTTTGATAACGGAAGATGGACTTGAAACTTTCGTGATAAAAATTATCAAATTATGAGTTTGATAAATAATTTTTTCCATAAATGCCTCAAAATATGTTGCGAGAGACAACTATAAAAAACTAAGTTAGCAGAAGCTATTTAAAACTAAAACAGAGCATACATTTTCACGAATAAATCTTTTAATATAGGTAATAACTCCTTCAACAAGTTAATAGTTAATACAAAACATTAGAATTTCAACAACAGATGTTATTTATATTTACTTCAACAAGTTCAATTATTTGATTAATAAACCAACTCTGCTTGCTTTTAACAGTTGTAAATATTTTATATTTAAACCAAAAGTATGCAATTTGTTGAAAGTTCTAATGTATTTCTGAGATATATACGTTGATGTAGTATGGGATTTATTTTAAACAATTTCACAAGCAGAGGAGCTAATTGTGACTTCCGAATTATTATGTTACTAATATTATGCGACTATATCTATTTAAAATTATTATTGAAAAGAATACGATATAGAATTAAAGTACAAACTCCTCTGTTTAAAAATAAGAATATTATTTTAAAAAAGTGAATGAACAATTCAATACACTTACTTCCTTTTTTCCTAAGCCTGCCAAACGTCAATTAAGCCAACGTTCGCAAGGTATGAATAAAATATCATTCAATCATTTGTTGTTATTCTAATGAGAAACAGTTAACATTAAAACTATTCTGCATAAAATGATACATTATTGGTAACTGTTGATTTCTCCCATGTGGAAGATTAAAATTTCTATCAAAATTTTTATTTTAAAAGGAATTTTTTTGATAAAAATTAATATTATTATGATAAGATTATGTAAGCCCATGCTTCTTCACTCTTACTTCGAAGAAGTCAAAGGAAAAAAAATTGTAAACCATTAAAAAATATTTATGTTATACACAAAAGAGAATATATACACATTTTAATTTCATCGAACGCTATTTAATTCTACAGACACCTTCTTTCTTCCAACTATTGCAGTTGTTTTTATTTGTCTTCCAGTAGTTTAACAACTAAACTGTCTTCTAGAATGATTTTTTAAAATACTTTAACTTCTCTAACTTTAAAAATATCTGCTTTATTTTTAATTATTAATTCAAATAATGAATTTTCGGAAAAATTCTAGCATTTACTTCTTATTTAAAAACTTATTTTTTTTAAAAAATCTGTTTATTTTTAAATGCAAATGATATTTTTTAAAGAAATCCGTGAAAAGAAAATTATTTTATTATTAATTTACTATTTCCCTTTTCATTATATTTTTTATGACATCCAAATTTTTCATATGTTTTATTTTTTAATCTGTACTCAATGGCTTACATAAATATAAAAAAGCATAGAGATCATATTGTATCATGTTTAATACAGTTCGCCTTTTGCTTAAAGGCATTGAAACATATATTTACTGTATTTTTTAACTGTTTTTTTTTGAGATGAATTTCTCTATTCATTCCTATCGCTTTAATATTCATGAGAGTGAAAAAATATGAATATTTTAGGATATCTTCAGGGTATTTTGTTTCTCACGTAAATCTGAAACTGAACCATTAATGAATAAAACATTTATGAATTTTTTGAGATTATTTTCACATATTTGAAGTTTTTTCAACAGAATAAATACAAATATTAAAAGGATTGATTGCTGGAACCTATTAATATTCCAGAATAGATAGCACAATGTAAATATTTATTGTATTCATAATAAGCAATTTTAAATTGAATCTCTGAATAATTATAAATACCAAAAATAATAAAGATGGCTTACGGGAAGTATTGTTTGAAATATTGCAATAATGCATTATATGCAGCATACATAATTATGTGTTACAATGCAGGCCAAATGCGTTTGTGTGTGTGTGTATGTGTGTGTGTGTGTGTGTGTGTGTGTCATCAAGATAATACAATTGTACAAACAATTGTAATAATGTTATGTATTGTAATAAACCTTGATTTTTTTACCATGTGTGATTTAGAGTTTTTTTTTCTTAAATAGGAATGTTAATTTCTAAAGCACTGTATTTCAATATAGAAATAACGATTTCAATGCACAAGAAAGTTATATATAATTTTGGCAATAATTTTGCGTGTACACTTAGTCACTTGTGCAGGTAACTTAATAATCCTGCAAAATATTTGGGTATGAACCAGAAGGGATATAGTTTATGCATTTTCATTTGATTTTTTTAATCCATTTAGAAAGTAACTCAATTAATTATCGTGCATTTCTTTCAAAAAATTTTAAGAATATTTAATAAATATGTAGTAATTTTCATCAGACATTTAGCCATACTTTAAAATATAAAGATTTTATGAAACAGTGTTAATAGAAGGAATATAATTAATTGCCCAAAATTAAATGCATTATTATAAACTGCACTTTCATATTAAATTGTGTCTCGCTACTAAAGATAAAGACTCGAGATATATCGACACTAAAGTCCCCCCCCCTGAAAAAATGAATAAATATTTGAGATAAAAATCATTTATTGCAGAACGAACATTAAGTGCATCAGAAGTATCATGAACGTTTTGAGAAGCTTTTAGCTGGAATATCAGAAACTCATCCAAACACTTTTCTTTCTTTGACTGTCTGCATAAAAAGAAAAGGCGTAATTATGCGATACCTCTAAGAACATCTGTGCCCTTAATGATTATTCCATTAGATATTCCATCAACGAAATGTTACCGCATGAGAATGATTTTTTTCTCTACTAAATGCTAAGTAATTGAATGCAGACAACTTCCATCATAAATTATTAGAAGAAAATTCTTAATGTTATTTTTATATTTTGTTCTGAGTATCGAATTTTTAAAAGCATGCTTTTGTGTAAAACGTCTTAGAATTTCCTACAGTGGATTTATTATTTATCATAAATATATAACGAAATTGTCTTCTTCATTAAAGTGTTAGAAAAATCTTTATTACGTGAAGTCTTGGGAATATTATCTAACTAATCTGTGCGGATTCATAATTGATTCGATCTTTTTTTATGTTTATATTTACATTTAAATTCTATTTTAGATAAAATTATCTATATTAGTTTCACGAGAAATTTTAATTTTTGCTATTATATCGATTAGTTATCAGTATATTTAAATCAATTCCTTTACAATATGACTAGATGCACCTTGGTGAAAGTTCATATACATTTTGATAACTTGTAGCAATTAATAAGTAAAATGTAAATTTAATTGCTGAGTAAAATTATATATAATATTATTAACGATTATACTTGTACAAGTAAATGGTCATGACGATATTTGTGTTTAACTAACATTCCTAACACTGCAATGCTCTGAAACATTACAACAAAGCTTATTGTGCTTTTCATTTTAGTTTTGAGTATTTTACATCATAGATAAGATATGTATAACTAAATGATCGTAATAAAATAGTATTTGTAACAGTTTGTGTAGTATCAGTGCTAGAGAAGGAATGACAGTTTAACTTCTCCTCATAAGTTAGAATGTATCATGATTATTATAGACAGGATAAAATATAATTATTAGAAGTATTTCAGAGGTCTTTGAAAAATATGATACATATTTAAAAGAATTGCATCATTAGTTTTATATACTCCATCACTTTTCATCTTCTGACTCTAATTTTTCATAATGGTTTAATTACAGAATGCTACTTGATAACTTTCTTGTTCCTTTAAACAATATCGTTACTGAAATATGTACGCTGTAAGCAGGACTAATGACAAATAAAGGCGTTTGTTAACACGGATAGATGAATGCACAGTCGAAAAAAACACAGTGAAGTCGTACTCATGTAAAACACAGTAGTGCACCTCGAAAAAAACAGCAGCCCTCAAGTAGTCATCAGAAAACAATGCCTACAGCAGGCAAATTGGGAAGACAAAACTCAGCAGGATGAGAGGATATTCATAACCTTCAATTAGGTATCTCTAAACGCCTGCTATTCTCCACTGTCTTCTAGCATCAGCTGCATTGAATTGTCGACTCACTACTATACGACAACTCGATGATTCCTGAATATATGTCTCCAAATCTAACACACAGCTAAATTCTCAATACACTAATCGTTTCAGCTCCATTCAGCGTTTGTGCTTCCTTGGACTGATCCAACTAATTTGTCGTCACTCACTATGCGACTGATGTCATCTTAGAAAACAGAGCTTTTATTGTTCAAGGTGCCAATCAGAGAACAATGAAGTTATTCTAGAAAAAATAACTCATATCCTATAGGACCTATTGCCATACTTACAAAAATTTCTTGTATCATCCTTATGTTATCAAAGTCGCCAGTTTGTTGCCAAGGCAGGCGGTCATTGATCTGGCACAGATTACCATAAAAATATATTTCCTACAATGGAAAGAACTATACTAGGAAGTAATATTACAAATTTGTAACAATAAGCATTATTATTATTTATATGTCACTATAAATACTAAAGAAAATGGATTACATTTTTACACATCACACTCCTTTACGTAAATATTAAGCAAAAAGATTTTTTACGACTGTGGATCTTTATATGCGTAACGGAAATCGGAAACCCTTTAACAGCAATAATTATGCAAGATTGGTAAGAAAACAAGGAATATAAAAAATAATTTTTTAAATTAATTCCTACTTTGGATATTAGGAAAAATTTTATTTTAGTTACTTTTTATTAAATAATTACAATTATTTGTTCTCCTGTTCAGCTCTTCAACGGAAGGAGGGGTGCAGTAGCTCTTAAATGTATGGACCCCTGAGTACCAGAATAACGATCGCCTTTGCGTCACTACCCTTAGTGATATAACTCCCAACATGGAGAACTTTACGACCAGGTTTGAATTCACTGCACAACGGATGCGAGTCCAACGCCCTACCAATCAAGCTATCCCGAGTGAACGTTTACAGCTTCAAAAAAAATATAATAACGGCGTGACGTCAATTTTTAATTAAATAATAAAAAATTAATGAATTAATATTCGAAAAAGCTCTGTTCACATCAAATGTCATCCACTACAAGTTTAAAAAATTTAATTGAACTTGATTGGATGAATAGAAATTATTTTATTAACGACTGAAAATTTGAGCAAGATATATAAA
>JAOUZG010026841.1:124891-140696 GCA_026289955.1 Argiope argentata
CTATATAATAATGCTATTTTATTTAATATGTTAAATAAAATAGAATTTTTAAAAACGTGCTAAATAGGAATTGACTGATAAAAACTCTGTGTTTTTAGAAAAAAAATTCAGTTAAATATTCTAAAACACTTGAAAATAATGTTAAAAAGGCTTGACTCTTTTTACACATAAAATAATTTTACTTTATCTTTCACTGCCTTCAGAAGAAGAATGTTATTATTTCTACTCATTTGAATTTGATTTTCTAGGAAAATTGAACACATTATTTCAATGCTTTTTTATTATCCTTCTTATCATATCTAATTAATTCAGTGATGAATATATAATGTTCAAAAACTAAGCATTTTTTATACTTCCAATTCTTCACTCTTAAGTCCATGAAATTTCAAACTTTACAAAGAAATTAAAAGATACATTTACTTTGAGGTTATGGATAAAATTCATTTTTTGATATTCTTTTTCCCGCTTAGGTTAAAAAATATCCATTATTTTTCAGTTAAAAAAATTATATTTTTAGAATTATTTATTTTATTCTGTCATCATTGTATTTCTAAATATCGTTAAAAAATTATAATAACAAAATTTTAATAAAAAATTTATAATAACATTATAATTAAAAAATTATAATAACATTATAATAACAAATAACCGATTTCAAGAATCACAAAATATGCTTATTAGAATATTTTTTAAATGAATGGTCAAAGACAGCCGGTATTATAGATATTTTGAATTTCAAGAGTACAATGTATAAGAATCCATAAAGATATTTATGATTATCGAAAAGTGTTTCTTAAACTTTCTGTCAATTACAAATAAATGTATTAAATTAAACAGCCATAAATGTTCCTTTTAACTTTACTGTTCTGTTCATAATTATTCTAAGTACTTAGCGGTTAACATGAACTGATTACAACCTCTGAATACTAACCTTTCTTGTAGTAAATAACAAGTGTCATTTAAGAAATTAAATAGTAATGTAAGTTTAAAGACAGATTAATTATATAAAACATCTATAAAAATAATGAAAAATAATCAAAATTGAAAATTTTATTTATAATTTAAACAGTAATATATTACATAGGATTTGAAAATGTGATTGTTAAAATTGTAGCATAATATAATAGGTTTTTTTTGTCATTACTTGATTGACAGAATTTACAACTTGCCCGCTTGACACAGAATAAAGTACCTGCAGATCACGTTATGTTTTCGCTTTTTCTCTGTATTCATTTCGTTATTTTTATTGCATCCTCACTCATTGATAGGTATGGTCTTGCTTTAATGTGTGGAAAAATGTGTGATTTTTAATAGTTCTTTCAAAAATAGCTTTTGTTTAAATTTATTTTCATTCTAATCACTATTCCATAGAACAAATGCATTGTACGCAAAAGTATCAATCGTGTTATGGAATACTATCATGAACCAGAACATATACTTGTTTTTCTTTTACAAGTGTTTGTGTTAAAACTTTCCAAAAATCATTTGATACATATTGATCGTTTGAGAATGACCATAATAGAAAAGAAATATTTTTAATTGCAATTTATATCTAGTTGCAGTTCTTAACATATCAATTTATCTTTTTTTTCCTTCAAAAATAATTTTATCTTTCCTTTGATAAATTATTTTCCGCCCATCACTGACAGTAATTTATTTTCCAACATATATTTATCAAATTATCTTTTAATGGACATTTCCCATTATCCTTAATTAAGTTTCATATTGTATTAATGAGGTAAAATTAAAATTAAAATAACGAGCAAACATAAGATAAAAACATGAAAAAATATCTGAAAGCTACAAAATTGTTTCTTTAAAGTACATTACGTTTTAAAGTTCAATTAATCAGCCTATTTTTTAAAAAATAATTAAAAGTCAATTTTTATTCATAATGCATTAACACGACTCAAAGACTGTAATTCTATTTTTGTATACGATATTCTAAATATATGAGATTCTTTTTCGGATTTCTTTATAGTAAAATTCAAAATGCATTATTATTTTCATTCCTGAATCTGTTAAATAAATCATGAATATACATTACTGTATTTTTTGAATCAATGCAGAATCTAAAAAGTATATGAAAATGTATTTTATTGAGAAGTATAATCATTTTAAAGTGTATAATTTGATGCATAGTTTACACTGAGATTATATTATACTTCTTTATAATGAGTTTGACAAAAATTCCGAGAATCTACATATTTAGTCGTCAAGCCTCAAGAAAGTTAAACAAATCATAATATAAAAGCAAAAGAAAAACTAAATGTGATGTCTGCGCACTAAAATAAACTGTTCTGAAATTTTCGAGAATCAATTTGTCTTATCCTCACCAAATACATAAAAAGAGAGTCGGCTTAGTTTCTATTTGGTGCATTTCCATTTTATCATAGAATTTACTTTTCTCACTTCTGAAGGTTTTGTCCATTTGCATAGAAAAATCTTCAAGTTAACTGTGTTCCTAAGTGGTTGTCTAAAGTTCTTGAATGACACCTTGGGACGACCCTAGAGTGCAGTAATGGCTAATTGAAAGCTTCTAAAGGGTTAGAGTGTTCATTATTGTTTTATTTATAACTAAAGGAATAACAAGAAAGTTTTGGTATTAGAATAACAACTAATTTTTCCCCATGCATTAGGTTTTTCATTATATTTTTCTATTTACTTTTTAAAAAATGATATCAGTAAAATTAGAAGCAAATTAATTTTTTAACGCAGCTTTTTGTTTATAGTTCATAAATTGCAGATAAATGATTTATATTATTCAAATTAGCAAATGAATTTCAAACTTATGCTTGATGTTTCAAACAATGAAAAATATAAAGTAGTTTAAATTATTAAACAAGTATACAAATATTATTGTATATTTTATTGAAATAGAGTTTGAGACAAAATGGAAGAAAATTAAAAATTTAAATTAAAACAATACACTTAAAATATTCAATATTATCTATATGATAAGCTAAACTAGAATACAATAAAAATATAATAATTTAGAACATTAAGTACAAAATGTTTTTTATGATAAATTGTTAAAAATATTATTAAATGGTCTATTTATAGGGATAAGATATTATCATTAATATATTATTTTAGTTTTTCAAAATAAAATTTTATTTTTCATTTAAACCATTCCTAAATATTTTTGATTATGATTTTTTTCAATTATTTAATAAAATTTAGGAAATGAATTTCGCTTTATATGCTTTTTTGACAATATATTTAAAAAAGGATTACGGAAGAAAAAAATTTGTTATCATTTTCATTTCAAATAGAATCCATTTATAATCAACTTTACCAAAATTTCAGAGTAAATAACTCAATTACATTTTCTTGTTACTGTAATTATTTATATGTTAACATTTTTTTATTTATTTTTTACTAATTTTTTTATTACTTTTGCTTGATTTCTTTACAATATTGAACTGATTATTGCTCCACTTGTTATTGGCTGACGAACAACAGTTTAATTTTTTTTTAAAAAAACATGTTTCCAAATTAATATTTTTTCAAAAAAGAAAGCCCAATGATTATATTATTTAATTATTATTAGCAAAAACGATTGAGTTTTGTTAGAAGTATCCACTTTATTTTCAATGAAGTGGAAGGAAGTTTTTACTTTTTGTACTAGATATACAATATTAATTAATTACATTAAAAAAGTAAAACAGGAATATGCATTAATATTTACTTTTTCGTGATCATATTTTTTATGTTTATATTTACGTTTGTTGCAGTAGATAGTAAAGATATTCAAACAATTTTTGAATTGATGTTAACTAGCATCAAAAAAGTTGAATTGCAATACAGATATAAGTTACGCAACAAAGAATTGATTACATTTTTTGATCGGCAGAATCTAAATGTGTGTCGATTATTTTAAATTTTAAATACTTGAAATTGGTAAAATATTTGTGAATGTAAAATTTAATAATTTTACATCCATCTGAAAACTGTAACTCTGTATATCAATAAGCAATTATTAATGTATTTTCGGATTCTTCTTCTTATTACGAACATGAATCATTTATGATGAGTGGCAACTTTTTAGTGGGGTTTGCGACAATAATTTTTGTCATTTTTTTCAGAAATTTTATGAAATATTGGGATGATGCACTTTATTCTAATGTCTTTTAAATAGCTTGCATTTATTTAACTTTAGATTTTTTTATCGGATTTTTTTATTGGTGCTTTTTTCTTGATAATTATTGCAATCGTTAACAATTTTCATCTCTAATAAATATTTATTTTGAGTTTCAGATTAAATTAACATTAATAATATTAGATAATTAAGAATAATAAATACAAAGATAATAATAATGATGGAAATTGATGATATCAAGGATTTTTTATAGATTATATGTTTTTATGAATAAACACAGTAAAATTATGTAGATGCTTTAAACATCCAAGCCACAGGCTCATATTTTTAAGAAAGTTTTAGAAATTGTTTGTACTTTTTATTCAGTTGCACCTTTTTATCGTAAACAAATTCAAGCAAAGATTAGAAATGTCGTGTATGCATCATCAAATTGTTGTGATACATGAAAAATATTTGGGAAAATATTTGGATTCAGAAAAGGAAAAAGTCAAACTTATTCAAATATTATGCTTTTATCTTTATACAACCGTGCTTAGAGATTCTTAATTTACAGTTACACTCACTATCAATACATTTCAACATCTGGGCTTCAAATATTTTCAGTGTTAAACTTACAAGATTTTTGTAATCAATTTAATGAATGAGAACATTTATTTTGATTAAAATTGCCCTTTATATACAAATTATTGTATGAATTGTATACATAATGGGGAAATATTCCAACTTGATTTAAAAAGTTGAAATAATTTTTCGAAGATTGAACCTTTAACGATAACTTTAAAAAATAATATTAACTTTATATGAGAATAGAGACTAAAAATAAAGTCTGAGTAATAGATTAAAACATTAGATTGCGTTTAAACTTTTCATCATTAAATAATATATCAATTTAGGTTTCACCAGAATTTTTATTTGTGAATATGCATTTAATACCTAATAACTGAGTTTTGTATTAAACATAACACGATAAATCTTGTTTGTCAATCATCAGATCAAATATTAATAGAAAAGAGATTTATAACCGAAAATTCAGAATACTATTAAAGACACTATAAAGTAATAGCTTTAAAAATTAAATTTGTTTTATTTCACTTGAATGTTCCTTTCAATTTTGAAATATCGTATATATCGCTAAGTTTGATTTGTTTATGAAAATCCGCCATTTTAAGGAGCATATAATAAGCGATAATTATGCTCATGGATTTAAAATTTTAGAAATCTATTAAAAACAGTAATATAAAAAATAAGTCAATTCCTACTTAGGTCAAGAAAGAAGTTTTATTTTAGTTACTTTTTATTACATAATTGCAATTGCGGTTCTCGTGTTCTGCTTTCTAACTGAAGGAGGGGCGCAGTAGCGTCTGAGGGTATGGACCCCTGAGCACCCAAGAGCAGAAGTCTGATTCCTGTAAGAATTACAAGAATTCTTTATAAAATATATTGATAAAAACAAAATGAGTAATTGTTATCGCCTCGGAAGATTTAACTTAAATATTGTGATTTTTAAGGATTCTTTCCAAAGGCTAAAGGTAAAGAAGAAATTTTTCCTACTTTGTCACTTTCCATTAAACTTAATCTTTAAAACTCAGTGATACACTCCTTAAGAAATTCTAAAGGAAATGGAAAATGTTCTTTTGAAACTGTCCTCTGAAACTTAAATAAAAGATTAACTCATTCTAATTAGAAAATTATGAGAATACCAAATTCACTGTTAGTTTTTAATTACTCTTAAACGAGTTAATAGTTGTTTGAGAAATACTAAATATTTAATCGCTAGAGTAATCCAATTCCTTACGTATCAGAGATTTAAATGCGAAGTAGAATAAGTAAACAGCATTGAAACATTAGAGCATCAGGCAAATGCTAAAGTTTTAAAATAAATTAACATGCCTGTGAACTTTAAAATACTAGGGATCTTCCAGTTATTTTAATTAGAATAAATATTCTAAAAATAGCCCTAATCTTAACTGAAAACTTTTGTAAATAAAGCTATAATAAGACATTGATCTTTGAAGTCATGTAAAACTTCAATGTACCTCCATGTGTTCCTACACATCTATCAATAAGAAACACAATTAAGATTTTATAGAAGGTTTTGAGCTTAAAATCACAGACTTTGAGAAAACTTTCTATTAATTTAGTATAGCGTGAGTGCTTTCATGTATTTTAAGTAAATACTTTCTTATCTATACTGTTCTAAAATAAATAATAAAATGATTATTATTAAAATATAATATAATTGTACCAAGTAATGCTCTTCGATTTAAGAATTGTTATTTTAATAATCATTTCATGAAGGGACTATATTTAGTAATTTTTTCGATTAGTTCTTAAATGTAAAATAGGGGAAAAGCAAAAAAAAAAAAATAATTGTGAATTAATAAATAAAATCAAAAAGTTAAAAGCAATTTTCAAGTTATTTAAATTATATGATTGAGGAATATGTTCTAAATGTAAGGAAATCAATACAATATGTAATGCAAAAAGTATCAACAATGTTAAACACCCATTACCGATAGGGAATTATAATGCATATTTTTCTCTGCCATTGAGTCATCGTTTGTTATGAAGGAAGTAGGAAAGTAGTTCGGTTTTTGTTACAAACTGTAAAAATTAATATGGAATCCGAATTAAAAAAGTAACTCAGCCTTAAAAACGCTTTTGAGGCATTATGAGGAAAAATTCAAATAGAAAACTATCTAATTTTTAAAAGAGTCCAGCAAGACACAAGAGTTTTGAATTCTTTTTTAGCGCCTAGCATTTGGTTTTAAACTATATAAAGTATTTTTAACATAATGTTTCTTGAAAATTTGCTACTAGATTTTACCGATATTATGTTATAAACACTAGTAAGAAGAAAAGAATTACAAGAAGGATTGCAATATCAAAAATTTTAAAATGTATAGCTGTTATCTGTATTCATGAAAATGTGCATCCTTTGGTAATTTTTTTTTATAATTGTAAAATTTTACTCAGAATTATACCTATACATGTATAGTTATTTCAAATTACAAACAACAATTCATGAAAAAATATTAACTACAAATTCCTTATTATTTAATAATTAAATTTAATTGAAGGAACTATTATTTAAAAAATTGTAAACACAGTTAAATAAGCAATCATTAACAAATTCATCATTCTTTTGAATATCTTCTGAATATTTCATCTCCTTTGGGCATTTTTTATACATATTAACTTTTAATATATTTTCAGTTTTAATTGTTGAAGATCATTTAAGTTAAATGTATATCTTATAGTTATTTTATGCATTGAAAAGATTACAAATGGAAAAGAGCCAATGCTTTATTATCAGCTAAAATTAATTATTCTATGCATCATGAAACCATTATACCAAAAATGTTGAATAATAATCCGTAAGCTCTGATAAAAATGTGATAGTAAAATGATAAACCCTCATGTATCTTTTTAACAAAGATATCAGAAACTAACTTAAAAATTTATTTCCCCTTTATTTCTCAGAGTATTAAAGAAAAGCTGCTATTACTCAATACGTAGAATAACATCTGTGACACTTAATCATTATTCGAACAGATGTTACGTTAACAAAATAAAAAGATTTCAGCTACCATCGAATTCTTTTCTTGCTTAAAAGTAAGACCACTGAAGTGGAAACAATTTTAGAAACACTTATATATCTCTAAATAAATCTTTTCAATATAAAAATTTTTTTCTTTTTATCTCTTTGTTAAATTTTAAATTTAGTTGATATTTCTTTGACATCTAAATTTATTGATATATTATATTTGTTTTTTCAAAAATAAAATAAATTATGTTCAAACTTATTGTTTCTACATATTTAAATTTTATTTATAAATCTGTTCTTTAAATTTATTTCGTGTTTAACCCTAATTCATTTTCATCTTGATGTTGATTTTAAATCTATCGGGATTCCATAATTTTTTTATACAGTTTTCTTTAACCAATGTTATAAAATCATTTTTCTTGACTTCATAGCTTAAAAGAAATTATGAATAAAAACGTTAATCGTAATTTTTTAAAAAATCCAAATATTTAACGCTTATGCAAAGAACAAACATATCCCAGAGATATATAGTTCATTCTTTAAATTTGCCAAATTTTAAATGAAAAAATGTTTTGGCATCTACATTAATAAAAGAAAATTGAAAATGTATGCTGAATAGTAAACAACCTTATATTATATATAGTTTATATTTGCTTGAGGTAAAATAGCAATACAGGGGAAACGAAAACATTTCATGTGAATAAGTTAAATAGCTTAAACTCTCAAATAAGATTATTTAAAATGCTAAAAAAAGAAAACCTGCAACTTATGATTTCAAGTATTTTAATAATAGTAATTCTGTGAGATTTTTAGGTACTAAAATTATTAGATTCTGATTGATCACAGAAAACTTTCTTTTGAGAAGCTGTTCATTAGAATGTATAAATTATTGAAAGAGCATAAAAAATTGAAAAATCTGTCATTAAATAATAAATAATCATTTATAATTTAAAGCTCAAAAAAATTTCTACAGTGAAAAAAAAAAGAAAAAGAAAGAAATTGCTATTTCTATTTTTAAATTATTAAAAGAAACAAAAATGGGGAAGAACATTTCAAGTGCAAAGAATCATATAAAGCAATTACATTTGTCCTAAATGTACTCTCATAATTATTTAAATTAGAAATAAACATGGAAACATTTCGAAAATTTTAAAAAAAAAAGATTATAAAAAGTAATAACTAGAATTTATTTCATTATAAATTGAATAATAAGAATATAATTTAGATATATAAATTGCGATATTTTATTTTGAAATTGATAGTGTTTATCTAATATATATTGCCATGACTTTCGAATCAAGATTTTTTGTGTAAAAGGGTTATGGATTAGAAATAAAGATTACAAAAATACGTCATATGCTGTGGTGAAATTATGATGTAAAAAATGTAGAACTTGTACTATCCTTTAAAAAAATTGTTAAGTTAAATACGAAAACTGGATAAAAAATATATCATTCTATATAATAAAATATTCCACTTTTGTGCTTTTTAGAATTTAATAGAATGAAAATTAACGAATTAATTATATCAAATGTTATCTCAAGATCTGTTTCTCCTCTTTTTATATTATTACGAGACACGTTGACATGTTCTTTGCCAGCTCTTCTGAAAAATATTCTAAAAAGAGTTAGCTTCATGTTTGAGTTAGAAACTTTGAATTTGACAGAATATTTTCTTAGTCCGATCCTTTCCTTCTGCAAACATTTGAGATAATACATCGACGAGACATCGTGTGCATAAGGAAATACTCTATATAGTAAAATATTTTTCAACTCAATTTGAGTGTTCTGTACAAATGGTTTGTAAAATGCATGAAGGTTTTATGCAATAGTTATTTTATATTATAAATTTTTATGTTATATTATTTTGCGATTATTGATAAAAATGTAAGCTAGCTTTACCAAAAAACATCATCAATTTTAAATGCTTTTCATAAATCTTGCAAGATCCTCCATATTTTACAAGTCATTTGTGTTTAAAGGAAAATATAAAAACTATAGAACCAAAGCTGAAAATATAAAAATATTAAAAGAAATTTAAAGTATTAATGTTAAATCTTTTAATAATTTCTTTTACATCAATGAATGTTGGAATTCTAATTATTTTAATCTTTTTTTATTTTAAGAAAATGTAATGAGGAAGTTAGTTTTAAAATATAAAATGAAAAAAAAAAACACAAACAACTAATGTACGATATAAAGAATTAGATGAAAGGTAAGGAAGCAGATTAGAAAAAAATAAGCATGTAATTTTTTAAAAGATGTCAAAATTGCATATTAAAATAATATATAATTTAATTCAATTCTCATAACTATATTGTACTTCTTATTATTATTTAAACCAATAGGGGAGAGAGAGAGAGAGAGAGAAGAAAAAACAATGTAAAAAACAAACAATATATCTGAAATTAATCTTTTCCAACAAAATACACAATATTCTTACAAATGAGTAAAATTTCAGATCATTCGGTACATATGGTGCATGGAAATAGTTTATGAATAAAGCCATCATGAAATTTAATTGCATTACCTTTTTCTATTCAAAGCAAGCAAAGCTTTCCTTATAGCTTGATTATTTAAAAATCTAGATTTCTTTTAAGTCTGTTTATTAAAATAAAAGGCTTTTTTTATCTAATTAATCATTTTTTTCCTGTTATAAGTAAGAATTTATTAAAATACTTTATCTAGCTCTAGAATTTTATCGATTTGATATTCAGTAAAACCTATATAAACACAACAATGAAGTAGAATTAATTAAAAATCAATTTTAGCTTAAATATCATTTTGACCTTTAGATAAATAATTAAAACTCAAAGTAAAGTAACTGAGATTCAATTACAGTTATTTAAATGAAATAAATACAAAAATAATCTACAGGTCTCATTCAACTTTAAAATAGAGAAGCGAATTCAACATCCTAAGTAAAGCATTTCAGATGAATGATGAATTCCATAATAATGAAAGAATGACAAGCTTAATCTCTTGTACAAATTAAATAATTGATTTCATTTTCAATGATTGAGGATTAGCATGCTAATTCTATTTACTTGATTATAAACAGCTCATTGTACTGTTAATTTAATTAATCAATTGCGGTTCCTTTTAATTTGTCCATTTTAAGACTTGCGCTTTATAAAAAAACATGAAAATGCGTCATTTTTTTATAACTAGATATTAAAAAAATGAATATCAAAAACGAAATATGAAAAAAATCTAAATATCAGCCTAATGCTATTTTATCTAAAATAAAATGATATAATATTATTATTAATAATGCTAATTATTGCAATAGTTTTGGGAAGAAAAGAAATTGCTGCTGAATTTACACCATTGATTTTACAATTAATTAAGATATTTTGTTCCTAATTACGTTTTTAATTTAGATAGACTTACAAAAATTTTATTTATAAGTTTCAAAACAGTGAAAGACGTTACTATTTCAAAATTACAAAATGAACATAAATTTCACTTAGGAATTTTAATGACCAGAAAGTGTTTATTATAAATAGTCATATTTCCTTTTATTTCAGATTATATAGGTAAATTCATTAAACAGATATTTACTTAATGACATATATAGAGCATCTGTCAGCTTATAAAATTCATCATCTACATAATTTCTAATTGATCATTCGGTTTTCCAATTATAAATAAGAATTAATTAAGATATTTTATGAAATATTTTATCTAATATTTTATCAAATAATATAAGTATAGAAGACAGGCCAAAGATCCTTCTTTTTGTCCGGTTCCTGAACTCTACCTTAATCCTCAAGACATTCATGAACTGAATATATTTAGATCAAGAAAATAGATTTTTCACAAATTTTGCTCTCCATTAGTGGTATAATTTTTTAACATTCATAATATTTTTACATATAATGAAATGGAGTTTTCATTCATGAAACTCTAATTTAAAATCTTCTGGATAATATATTTACAGCAGTGAAAATTGATAAGAGGATTACTAATGGAATGTGGAGGTAGAATTGTAGAAACATTTCTCTAAGGATAAAAAGATATAAAATAGGAATATATTTTGTAATATATGCTATAGTTGAAAGTTAAGAAAAGATAAATCCTCGAATTCCAAACTAGTATTATAAGGAATATTTAGATGATTTCCATATATGTAGAAATTGAAAATTCTCCTTAAATATTCAGACAGTAGGAAATGTAATTTAAATAAAAAATATGTGGACAATATCTAAATATTGGACAATTTAAATTTGAGAAAGAGTTGTCAAACATTATTTAGCAGGATATTCACATTTCAGAAACTATTTGATTCAAATCGAAATTCAAAATTTAGATAGGAGTTCCTGAAATAATTTCCTACTCAAATACGAGACTAAAATATCTATGAGAGCTGAAAGGGCTTATCCATTCTTCTCAGCCATTTATTTCGGAAATTTTGAAGATATGAGAAATTCGAATTTACAAATTGATCCACGCCTCTCTTGCTAACATGTAGTGAAAAGCATCTTTTTTGGAGAATGATCAGATTTAAACAATGGAAATGGAACACTTGTGCTGTATATGATTCGGATTACATCATTCTTTTTTCTGCAGAAATTTCAGCAGAATCGATTCATAATGCTCAGTGAAATAGAAATATGCTCAATTGATGGAAGGATATTGTTCTCAAAATGAGTACTTTATTTGAGGATTGCATTTCAATTTTATCTTCTCTTTGCTGTTATCTTTCAAAAATGACAATTTATTTTTACTGCATAAGAAAATGAGAAAGATGATGTGCATTTATCCGACATATTGTGAGAAAGATTATGAAACAAATCCATATTTAAAGTCATGCTCGTGTATTTATTCAAGAAAAAGAGCAGCATAAGATAGATTAAAATTATTTGGCATGTGATTAAAATTATAAGGATGACATTGCTTATTTTCATTAATAAGTATAAAATAAATAACTAGATGTGCATATATTTTTAAATATTGCTCTCTTGAGTAAGTTAATAAGGCTAATGTGTTTAGTTTTAAAGATATAATAAAAGTTAATAGCCATTCAAAATGATCCTGAAAGTAAAGTTATGTGTTTTTAATTCCCCCTAATTAAACAATTCAAATATAAATTCCTTAATTATTGAACCATTTGCTTATCTGATGAGAATTCGGTTTCAATATTAATTATCTTAAGCATTTGGATAAAATTCTAGTATTAAATCAAAAGCCTTTTGATTCCATAAATTTATCCCGATAATAAATCTAGCAATCAGACGTATTGTTTTTTATTAATTAAATTATCAGTGGTTGTTATAATAATTAGTGCCTATAATGAAATCAATTAAAATCATTATTTTTGAAAATACTCTAAATTTAAGTACAACATGTATTAAAGAGAATGCTGTTATAAATATAAACGTATCTTTATTAGTTATCTTATATAAGTATCAGTTAAGTAGTTTAGGTATCTAAATTAGTTACATAAGTCTTATTTACTTATCTATATTAGTTATTTTTAATGTATTTAGATTTAAAATATTTGCGTATCGCTTATAGTTTTGTAAAATATTTTTTAAAATAATTGTTTTAAACTCTTTACTCAATATTCCAACTAAATCTAAAGCTATCATTCATATTTCAAAGACAATATTTTTAAGTTATCCTTTGAATGAAATATAAATTTTGTTTTCAATGCAATATAACTTTTAAACAGGTTTTTTTTCAAGAAGTCGATAAAGATATTTTCTTGAAATACTTCATTAAAATGATCCATTTTAATGTGTCTTTTCTTTCACGGGTTAGTCATTTTATTTGAAATATGTTTTTTTATATTACTCCTTCCTAAATCTTATTTGGAGTTGTCTTGAGTGAAGATCGCGGTTCGAACCTGCGACGCTAGGGCCGGTAGCCGAGTAGCATAGCCACTACACCAAAAGTAACTTCAGTAACGTAGATGTTATCTGTCTTATGACGATAGCGCCACAGAATATTATCTGTGGATTAAGGTAACGTAGATGAACTGCGCGTTAACTAAATTCAAAGATAACTCTAGATGATCTCAACTTGAGACTTTATTCAAGGAACTAAATGTTAAATTTCTTATTATTCACAAGACGAAACGCCTCGAATCTTCTAGATTTAGAAAAATACAGAGTTATAAGAACAATCTAGAGCAAACGAGAAATAACATAAAATAGACTAATAACAAAATAAATTTTATTCAATTTATCTAAAGTCAGATAAGAGAACCCGAATTTTTCTTTTCTGTTCATAGCATTCAGTCCGTGCCAAGTTACAATATCTTTAAGTGATAACAATAATTTTCGTCAGCCAATGAACCGGCAAAAAATCCCACAACTTCTGATCTTCATATTTGAGGTACCCATTCGGTGAAATGTTTTTAAATATCATTTATACTCAATTTTAATCAAATGAAATTAATTGTCAATTTTAAAATAAAGAATATTAATTATATCTGCAAATCAACAGACGTAAGGAATTTTTTCTTTATAATTGCTGCTAAATTTTGTTAATTTCAGTTATAGTAAATAAATAATGCTATATTCACAAATATCATTCTGTTAAATTCGCAGCAAGATTGAAATATCAATTAATTTGTTAGCTACAGATATCTGTTAGAGATATTAAGATCAGTGTGAAATATGAGATGAGATAATCCTGGACCATTGATCTAAATCCCTCAAAGCAGTTGCCAATAAGCACATAATTAATTAATTTTATCAGTATGCAGACATGATATTATATATCCAGAATGATAATGTAATAAATATATAATTTATTTTATTTTTTGGATTCATCTAGGAAAAAGGTTATTAATTTATTTGATTTTATTTAAATATTTCAGCAGAAATCTGAAAATTAAACAAAAAAGGAGGGACTATTTAGCTTCGGTAAATTTTTTTATTATATTTTAATCAAGGGAGATATCTAATGTTAAATTTTATTATTGCAATTCAATAATTGATTTGATCCACGGTTATCTTATATTCTTATTTTTTTTGTTTAATTAGACATTATAGCATCTGTAAGGTTCTCTTTAAGATGATTGAATGTATTGTGAGGTCTAAAGTTGTAATGAGTAGAAAAAGGCTGTAAGGAGTACAACTAAGTTGTAATGAGTAAAACAAGAAAATACTTAGAAAGCGCAACTTCTCTATTTGACTCCGAATTATAGGATACACCATTAATATGTATCAACTGCTTCGTGTTATTATAAAACGAAAGAGGGGATTTTTTTTACTATTTCTCTTTAAATAAATTGGCTTCAAATTTCAAAATTTTTATTCTTAAATCTGGATAAGAAATTTTAGTGTCGTGTAATGTATGATTTTCTAAGGAGCTGCCAGACTTTAAATACATTATTTTTAATTTTCACAAACATGGCTACACTACAAAATTTACAAACACTTATTCCTACAGACAAACGTAGAAAGTTAGGTTAAGGAACTGTATGGTGAGGGATTCCCACTGTTTCCTTGCCGAAAACAATTAGCGCAAGTTTTGCGTATGGGAAAAAGGTCGACCTCAGGGTGCAGGTCTGGCGTTCAACTGGTTGTCTTCTGGAAAACACCACAAGGACCATAAGGACAAAGAGGGGCTACTATTTCATTTTAAAGCTGAAAAACGTAAGTTAGATTCATAAAACATTATTTTTAATTAGACTATTTACATTTCTTACAATTTAATAACTACTACTATCCCTGTAATTCAATAATTATTACATCTTTGCACTTTAATAATAAATTTTTGTCTCTGTTATTTAATAATTATTGCTATTCCTGCAATTTAATAATTACTATTACCGCTGTTATTTAATAAGTATTATTATTCCTGATATTAAATAAAAATTATTATACCTGTAAATTTACAAATATTTACACATATTTGAATTCGATTGTGGAACGAAAATAGATTTATAACTAAAATACTGTTTTGATAGAGATTTGAAAAGTCACCATTTCCGATTTTTAAGAATTCAGTTTATTTGTCTATAGAGCTTAAAAACGTAAATTAAGTGCATAAATATTATTTAGAAATTCATATTTCCTGCAGTTTAATGTAATTCATTTGCATTTAGTTCTTACTTTAGTTCTTAGGAATTTTAATTTAATGCATCAATTATTTTTCTCTCTCTCTCTCTCTCTCTCTCTCTCTCTCTCTCTCTCTCTCTCT
>JAOUZG010026841.1:152448-176709 GCA_026289955.1 Argiope argentata
AAAAAAAAAGAAAATTGTTTAAAACATATATTCTTTCAGGAATAAAATAAACACATTGAGGGCACATTGGATGATAAAAATGTAAAAAATCGATGACATTTTAGATATCTTTATTTTGATATTTGATGTATATTTAAGCTGTAAGCTATCGTTTGAAAAAAGAATTATTTTGATATATTAATTCGTTTGCACAATATCAGCATTTATTTTATTTTTATTAGGATGCCACACCCACTTGTTTTCATTTGGACAGCTGTAATAAAAACAGTTTCGTTTTCCTCCAAACACTGCTATTCGTAATTCCGATTTTAAGCTGTTGTTTTTGCTTTGGCAGATGTTAAAAACTTCTACCTTTTTTTTCTTTTGTTGTTTGTTTTGGTTTGTTCATTCATTCGTCATACATTTCATATTCGAATGGCTCGTTTCAGTTCCTTTGAAATTAGATACCAAAACCGCTCTATTCAGGGTTAAAATTGAAAATTACTTTTAATAACCTTTTTTTTCTAAATTTTGTTTTTTAAAATTTTAATCAGTTTCCACTACCGAAAGCCTAAAGGACGTCCAAATAAAAGCAGACAAAGTCTGAAAATGTTAAGATATGATGGACAAAGAAATATTTTGATTCATAACCAAGCAATTCTAATGACATTTTGTAAGCTTCTACCAACTAAAATAAACCTGAAATAATGAATTCATCATCATAAAATTGTATATAATAGTTATATTGTTCTGTGCAATCACTTTAGTATTCTTGTTTGAAGAATATTCTTTGTCATGAATGTCAGGAAAAATTTCTTCAAATCCTTCAAGCAAGTTTTTTTTCATCAAAAATGTGTCTATTATGTGCTAAATATGGTAAAGAATTTCGTTCTGTATTTACTGGTGAAAGGGAACTTACATTAAAAAAAACCTTTTAAGTGAACAACAAAGTTGTAGAGGCCTTCTTGTTTCCACGAAGAAAATATATCAAAATTTGATTGCTGCTTTATTATAACTCAGAAAAAAAAGTTCATAATATAAAATAAATTGTATCTTATAGGCATATATCATATTGTTATCATATAATAACAATGAAATTCAAAAAAATCAGCAGATGTCAAATTAGAAGAAAAACATGAGCTCATAATTTATGAAACAGGTGTATTTTGATTTGCTTCAAATTTTTTATTATATTTGTTTATGGCTGCAGATATAGTTTAAAAATGTTATATGAATATAAATTAATCTTTGTGGCTAATGAAATGTAATTAAGCAAGTCTAATTTTTATTTGAACTTTTTTTTTGATGATGATGATGAAAAAAAGGAGTTGGTTTGTTTTCACCAATAGTATTTCTTTTCTATTCTTTGAGAACTCTTACAAAAATATTTTAAATTTATAGATGTATATATTTCATAAAATAAACAATTCTTTTGATAAAAATGAATATTTAACAAATTTAAGTTATTTCAATTTTGTTTCTGCTCTGTAAATGTACATTTAAATGTATTTTTAGCTTTTCTCAAAATGAAATTTTGTGATGCTCTTCAAAATTTCAAATACTCTATGCACATTCTATTTTTAGTTACAACTCTGAAACTTTTCTCTTATGCTTTATGAACATATAATAAAATAATTTGCATTTATAGATGAATTATCTATCTTATATATTTTTTTATTGAAGGTCTCAAATAATATTATTACATTGATTTTTTAACATTTTTCAAAAAAAGTCAATAATATCAAGTTTTAAAGGGAAAAGCACATTTTGAATAAATTTAAGCATGCAAAATATCATGAAAATTTCAAAACAATACAATATTTGTGCCTATTAATAAAGATTTACAAATTGACCGTTGGGACGGGTTTGAATGAATACTCTGCGGGAATTAAACAATTTTGCTTTTATAAAGTTGATGTATAGAAGTAATAATATAGATACTGTGAAATAGAAAACTTTATTTTAAATTTACTTTTTTAGAAAATGTATTTATTTATTTCATTTCAAAGAATCATGTGCTGAAAATTACATTTATCAGGATTTAATTTGAAGCAAAAATTTTAAAAGAATATAAACAGAATCTCGAAAGCATGTTAAGCCGAACATTGTTAGCATAGGGGGGAAAAACTGAAGCCTTAATCATATGGCAATTACTTATGACTACAACTTAAAAAAACTTTAAAAAAAGATGTACTTAAAAATATATAAAATGAATTGTATCTTATAAGCATGTATCATATTGGCATGATATAATAACAATGAAATGAAAAAAAAATGCAAAAAATCAACACATGTCAAATTAGAAGAAAAACACGAAGACATAATTTATGCAGCAGGTGTATTTTGATTTGCCTTCAAATTTTTATTATATTTGTTTAAGGCTGCACATATAGTTTAAAAATGTTATATGAATATAAATTAATTTTTGTGGCTAATGAAATGTTATTAAGAAAGTCTAATTTTTATTTGAACTTTTTTTTTGTTGATGAAAAAAGGGAGTTGGTTTGGTTTCGCCAATAGTATTTCCTTTATATTTTTTGAGAACTCTTATAAAAATATTATAAATTTATAGATATATATATTTCATAAAATAAACTATTCTTTTAATAAACATGAATATTTAATAAATTTAAATTATTTCAATTATGTTTCTGGTCTGTAAATATACATTTAAATGTATTTTTAGCTTTTTCTCAAAATGAAAATTTGTGATACTTTTAAAAATTTCAAATACTCCATGCAGATTCTATTTTTAGTTACAACTCTGAAACTTTTATCTTATGCTTTATGAACATATAATGATATAATTTGCATTTATAGATGAATTATGTATTTTTTATCTTTTTTTATTGAAGACCTCAAATAATATTATTGCATTGATTTTTTAACATTTTTCAAAAAAAGTCAATAATATCAAGTTTTAAAGGGAAAAGCACATTTTGAATTAATTCAAGCATGCAAAATATCATGAAAATTTCAAAACAATATTTGTAGCTATTTTAAAATTGGCCGTTTTTCCGGATTTGAATGAATACTATGCATGAATTAAACAACTTTGTTTTCATGAAGTTGATTTATAAAATTAATAATATAGATGCTGTGAAATAGAAAACTATATATTGCGTTTACTTTCTTAGAAAATATATTTATTTATTTCATTTCGAAGAATAGTATGCTGAAAATGACATTTTTCTGGATTTCAAAGGCAGCAAAAATTTAAAAAATGTATAAACAGAATCTTGAAAACATGTTAAGACGAACTGTTAGTATGGGAAAAAAAACTGAAGCCTTATTCATTTGTCAATTACTTATTACTACGACTTAAAATAACTTTAATAAAAAAGATGTACTTAAAAATATATAACAGAAATACTGTTTAATTACAAAAGCAACATAACTAACCTTTTAATAGCGATTATCCGAAGTAAAACAAAACAGCAAACCAATAGTTTAGTCTCCGTTTAAATAAAGCTCTCAACAAAATGCGCATGCGTTAAACTTCATCAACAGAAAAGGCATTTTTTTCCCACATGAGTTGGGCAGGTTAGAAATTTGGAATTTCCTTTATTCTGTTTTATTTTAACTTAAAAGTACTTTAGAATGAACCTGAAAGGTCTATTAATTAACGATGCTTAATTTTAAATGCAATAAATGCAATGAAAATAAAAAAAATCGTTTGAAATAATCGATCGGAAACATGTTAAGCCTAACCTCATCACTGTTAGAAAAAAAAAACCTAAAACCTTACTCATTTCGCGATGGGGGAAGGAAGTTATTTTGGCGGGAAAGTTGGTTTTTAATTAATAATTAAAATTCTACATTTTGTAGTGGACTGAATTGTGAATCTAAACCATTCTCGAATCCACTTGAACACAAACAAAAAATTTCATAAAAATCGGACCAGTCGTTTAGGAGGAGTTCCGTCACATACACACGCACAGAAGAATTTTATATATAAAGATATATACACGCAACTTAAGCTGATATATCTTTCTTTTCAATATTTTAACTTCATGGGAGTGCACATATTTTTATGTTAAATATTACTTTTACTTTTGAATTTAATATTTAGTATTAATTAAAACCAGCTGGTGTAACAAAAAATAATAAAAGCTTTACAATAATTACTTCAGAAAAACATGGTTTTTCAAGTTTTTTTCATAACTCATCCAAGTGAACTAGTCAATTCAAATTGAATTAGTGTTGTGCCAAAAGAATTAAATATGTGCTTTGTTTGCCAATTTTATGTTTTATATTTAAAAAAATGTTTTCCTATTTCACTTTATTCTTTTATATTAAAATTGTCTAAATAATAAAATTAATAAAATAATAAAATAATAACAATAAATGAAAATTGCAAAACATAATATAATTTCTTGAGAGCAAAGATAAATATTAACTTTTCACTTTCCGTGTTAAGTTTAATTAGAAATTACTTATGCCTATATTCATAAGCTTTAAAGAATTTAGAACAAATGAATATATTTCTTAAATGTACCAAAGGTTTATTTTCATAGAATAAAACCTTTATTATTTCAAAATATTTTTAATATTTTTAGGAATATTGGAAACTTGTAAATTTTACAAACAATATCAAATGCTTTTTCTTTGTGCAAATGTCAGTTTTCCAACAAGCATATATGAAGGTGTAAACAATCTAACACCTACTGCACCATCAGAGTACATATAAATCAGTAATAAATCAATAAATCAAAAATGCGCTGCATTTGAGAAAATTATTTTATGAAAATAACAATAAATAAAAAATAGATGCGTTCAGGGAAACAGCTGCTATATACTACAAAGAAATATTTTAGAAAGTAATGTACAAAAATTTAAATTTTCATTCGAAAGTGTTTTGAAGATTTTACAAAACAGGAAGCACTTGATACATTTTATTTATCTATTCAGCATATCCTTTCACTTTGTTGATTTTTCAGACTTCAATAAAAATAGCAATAATGGTCTTAGTTGAGATTTTACACATAGATGCACGCTCTTGCTGTAAGCACAATGAAATATTTTAAATATTTTCTATAACTCGCCTTCGGCATTCATATCCTCGAATATTGTAAATAAACATTAATACTTAAAAGTTATTCCATTTTAGAACGATATAATTATAGTTGAAAATAAGCTGTTGCAAAAATAATATATAGAATATTTAATTTATCTATAAAAGGCATATCATTACTCCTCGTATAGCGTAGAAAGAAAGGTAATACGAAACGTAGATAAATTTTGTTATATGGGATCATAAGAAAAACATTGCAATGATTGCGATAATGAAACTTACGATATTTCAAAGTTTAATTTGTAAATTCTTTAATTACACTATGCAAAACAGAATTTTCTAAAATTACAGAAATCGCAGTTTTTAAATAAATTGGCATTAATGGGCCTGTTAAATAATTTTTATCTGTATATTATCAGTTGAAAGCTTTAGTGAAAAATGATCAGGGAATGAAATGATGTCTTAGAAGTGTTTTAAATGCTCTACCTTTATTTTCAGAGGAATAACTTTATTTTTGTGTGTAAAGCATACTGAAAAAAATCGAATTGACCAATACTTTTTTCCTGTTTGGCTTGGATATATTCATTGTGATTTTAATCAGATTAATTGGATAATTACAAGTACATCAGACGGTTTTTCATTACGAACTAACTTTTTATGCAATACTAATTTCTAGAAATTCTTGGCTGATACTTTATTTATTTAAATTAATGTTCACTATTAGTAAATTTGTAACCAGATTAATGATTTGATTAAATTCAAATCTGTTTTCTAACAAAAATTACCTATTTCTACTATAGAGTTTACAAAATTAAATCATTAACTGCCGATTCTTTCTTGATTTTTGGCTGAATAAACTATACACATGCTCAAAAAGTTGCGAAATTATTCAATGATATAAATTTATTGAATATAATTAACAGTTTATTTATATTTAAATTCTATTTTTATTTAAATAAATTGGTTTTTTTAAAATAAGGAAATTACTATAAATAGCAAAATAAAATAAACTTCAATATTAGGAAATGAAAAAATATGTAATAAATTCTTACTATAAATTTTGAATTACATATTTATGTGAGGTATTTCATCATAATTTAAAATCGAAGTAAAGGAATGTAACGCTTCAAATATGACAGCTTTCTTCTATTTAATTTACAGGCAATTTTCATATTTTTCTTCTTGCTGTAAAGTAAGTTTTTATTACCCATAATATTGACTGATATATATAGAATGAAACTAAACAGTTAAAAATACTAAATATATTTTTGGGACAGAATGGTGTACATAAAATTTCAAAATTGCCAAATGGGAAAAGTGACAGTGAACAGTTTAGTTAGAATTGAGTAATTAAAGGTATAAGCAACACCAAGGCATAAATAAAGAAATCAAAGAAATTCAAATTTTTGAATTTGGTTTTGTATTACCATTTACAAATTGGCTAGAATATATTTCAATGAATAATTTAAGATTCTTTGAGGTTTATCCCTTTTATGTTTGTATATTTATATGCAGACATAATAAAATAATTCATATAAATGTTTAATTTTTACTCCATTCAGATTTAATTTGATTAAAGAAACTTTTTTTCAGCTCATACTATAAAGGAGCATTATATTAACACCGAATTTACAACTTATTGTTACAAAATTATAAATACACTGCTTGATAATCAAAGTTTAGAATGATTGAAAAATTTTAATATGTTCATTAAACTGGTGAAAATATACGTTTTTTACTGTATATAATTTTATAAAGAAAAGCATTTCTAAGATCAATTAAACTTTATTAATACGATTATTTTGAGAGGGATATATTCGTATATATTATATAAATATCAATCAAAGTTCCTTATCATATGAAGGTGTGGAATTACAAAAATAATAAATGATAAAAGGTGGACACGCTTTCCCTTTCTATCTTAAAATGTTTTTTTTTTAATATTTCAATAAGAAAAGTTATAAAAAGTTTTTTTCCCAGCATAACTCGAAGACTTGTTTAAATATTTTTGATTTTTTTTTCTCTGAAATGGGTATATCCCAAGAACACTTTTCCTAATGTTTATCCGTTTCTTCATTTTCAAAAGAATACTTTTTCTTTATTTATTGCTTACAATGCATAAGAAGGAGATTTACGTCGTCAATCACTGTCTCAGTAAATTCGTTTCTTAAATGAAGATCTTGAATGAAGTAAGTGTAAAGAATATATCCTTAGCCTGTACTAATGTTCATCGTAAGAGTTTTCCAAACGCTTGATAAGCTTTATTTCAGAATATGGATCGCTCATATTCTGAAAAGATAAAGAAAATTCCTTAGAGTTAACAGCATATTCGAAACAGCTTACAGATAATTTATGGATAGAGTTGTCATAATATAAAACTTATAGTTGACTTAACAACGACACAAAGCAATAAACGAATTTCATTGTAAATGAAATAAAAATGTATTAAACAAAAAAAAAACCATTAGATCTATAAATTAAATAAAAATTTTCATTGCAATTAACTTTATTTATATTAATGAAAAAAGTATTTAAAAAGTCTAAAGTCCAAAATAAATATTAATATTTTCAGGAACATTTTCAAAATGTTTTAAGGTTTTATATAGAGAAAAGCATTTAGATGTTACAATAAAGTAATATTTTAAAATTATTTTATAATGCATAATGGAATGACTTTCTTTAAACTAATCCATGATAAAATTTCATTTTTAATCTGAAATTACAAACTACCTAACGTGATAAAAATAAAGAATGTGACATATGTAAAATACATCTTTATCGAAAAGAGCATTATTTATGTTCTATAGAAACTATCATCGATACATCTTACTAGTAAGTGAAAAAAAGATATACAAATATTTTAAACAAAAAAGATATGAAAGAAAAAAAATCTAAAAGCTGGCGATAAAAATCTCAAAAAAGCATGTAATAAATGTTTTACTATTTTATTCTTTGGACATAATCACTAACATGAACGAAACCGATTATATAGGAAAATAAATTAAAACGAAGCTGTTTAAAATGAGATTTAATAAATATGAAGAGTTGCCAAAGTTGGTTCTAGAATTTCTTTGAAAATATTATTCAAAGCTATAAAACCTAAAGGAAGATCTTTCAAACCATTCAATTATAAATTATTTCAATTGAGGAATATTTTACACCGATAACAATCAAAGAAGACTGTTGAAAAACTGTCTCAGCTAGAATAAAAAAATTTAAATATACAGATATTTCAAAATTCGTAATAAAAAGTGGCAAGAAAATTGTACCCTTTAAGCTCTGCTATTCTAAAATCAGTTACAGAGAAAATACTTTGCAGGTTTTTCCAAGAAATATTACCGATATGAGTGATAATGTGAGTTCTTAAAATTAACTATTCAGTCAAGTATGGAGAAGTATGTGGTAGATAAATATCATGGTACGAACCCGTGATGCTAGGGCTAGTAGCCGAGTGATATAATCATAATACCAAAAGTTTGCTTCAGCATCTGGCTTATGAAGCTGGCGCCACAATACTCCCTCACCAGTGAGTCCATTGTTAATTCATTTATATATTTTATTTCAAAAAACTAAAATATTTTATCAAATTTCTACGATCATTTGACATGTTCTTATAAAACCTTAATTCATATATTTCATTTTTTTACTCTTTCCCAATTCTTATCTATTCATAGATATTTGTTACTTTCAGTTTTTTTGTATGTTTTTTTTAAGTTTGTTCATATTTATATTCATTATGTTTCTAGTATAAAACAACGGCAATGATTTCTTATTTTTGTATAGAGTGTTTCATTTCTTAATTCATTGACACAAGCATATTTAAATATCGGAATTCAACGTACAATCAGAATAAATTTCCACTTACAGTTATTAATGAATAAGATATAATTTTATATTAAGGGGTAGTTTGAAACGTATTCTCTTTTGAATAAAATTCGCCATTTTAATACGATAAAGGGTTGAAAATGCCCCTCCTCCCCAAAAAAGCACCTTAATCACTCGATGGGAAAACGTCCGATATAGCAATTTTTGCTTTGTATTATCATGATTTAACCTTCTTTCTAAAAAAATAATTCTCATAACAGAAGTTCGACTTGAAATTCTTGTGAAAAAAATTATCTCCATAAATGCCTCAAAATATGTTGCGAGTCACAACTATAAAAAACTAAGTCAGCAGCAGCTATTTAAAACTGAAATAGAGTATACATTTATAGTAGGGCATAAATTATAATTATATACTAATATAGAGAATAAATCATTTAAAATAGATTATAACTTATTCTACAAGTTAGTAGTTAATACAAGATATTAGAATTTCAACAACAAATGTAGTTTATATATTCTTCAACAAGTTCGGTTTTCTGTTCAATAAACCAACTCTGCTTGCTTTTAACAGTTGTAAGATATTTTATGTTTAAACCAAACTTATGCAATATGTTGAAAATTCTAATGTATTTCTAAAATATATATGTTGATGTAGCATGGGATTTATTTTATAAAATTTCACAAGCAGAGGAGCTAATTATGATTTCCGAATTATTATGTTAATTCTAATAATGTGGGAATATATCTATTTAAAATTATTTTTAGAAAAGAACACGATATGGTATTGTTACAAGCGGGCGAGCGGCACGAAAACTCGCCAAAGTTGGCCACGTTTGGCGAAGAGCCTCGCGCCAGCTTGATTGGTTTGGCGAAAGGAATAATCTAGTAGCCGCTAGATTGTGCGCGATGTTTTGAGAATTTCCACGAGACTCAGGTGCACGCGCTTCTCGGCTATATAAGGACGAGTAGCCGGCGTGAGTTAGTTAGTTAAATAGACACCTAAAATCTCTTGAGGACTGGTTCTCGAGATGGAAAATGGTTATTAATGCCACCAAAACTGAAGCCATAACTTTCTCTAGAACTAATTGTGTAAATAAATTCCCCCCCTTAAAAATTAAAGATCAAGTAATTCCGTGGTCTAAGGAATGTAAGTATTTAGGAGTCATATTGGACACAAAATTGACTTGGAAGCCCCACTTTACTTATATATCTAAAAAGTTTCGGGACCTAACTCGTAAATTCTTTCCCTTACTCTCTCGAAACTCTAAAATGACTAGGAAAAATAAAATGCTTATTTACACAGCCTATTTGCGGCCAGTAGTAACTTATGCCTGCCCAGTGTGGGGTTATGCTCCTAAAACTAATTTAAAAATAGTAGAAAGACTTCAAAACAATTTAATTAGAAAAATTTGTAACATGCAATTTTTCATGAGAAATAGAGACATGTATCACGCCCTGGACTACCCCCCTTTATTAAATTTCATTAAAAAACTCTTACAAAAATTCTTCACTGACATGTCTAAAATAAACAATGAGGCCATTAAAAATATCCCAAATTACAACCCTGTTCCTCGATCTAGTAGGCCCAGAAATATCCTACTGTAGTAACCTCATAGATTAAACTTCTCAATTCACTTTTTTCTTAATTTAAACCTTAAAAAATAGTATAATCTTATAATCTTTTAACTAAATCTTGCAAGGAGCCATACCCCCACACTCTCCCCAATCCAATAGCCAATAACAAAGCATCCTGACAATCACCACCTCACCCACTCAGCCTCTCGGAAATACTCTTTTGCATCATCATCATCAACCGGACTCTCCATCAGCAGCTACTGAGACGTCACCAACTGCCCACCTACTCCTACACCGCCGACACCTTCTGATTGGTCGCCACTACTCCCTCATCACCGAACTTCTTGCCGCCGTAACTCAGCCCAGTCCATCTTCAGCTACCAGACACTGAACATCCTCAAGGCTCATCGAAGAGGGCAACGTATTCCAGAACGCCAGGCCACTTCTCTACCAAAAAAGGACAGGGGATAAGCTCCTGGCGGAGCTAGGTGCCCCTAGAACGAACACTTATATGTGAGTTAGTTAGTTGCTATAGTGATTTGATCGAGTTAGTTGAGAGTTTGCTCTGAAATTAAAAGCGTCTCGCTGGACTAAAGGATTTGTGAGCTGTGTCTGCGTTTGCTGTTAACGCTGTGTTATTGAGCTCGCTGCGCTTGACTGTATCTGTGCTATACGATAGCTGCTTTGCAGTCTGTTTTTATCGTACGTAAGACTTGAATTTACGCTGTAATTGACTGTTGACTGCTGGATTGTATTTATCTGAAATTTTTACTTTATTAATTATCCTGTAAATAGCTGTAAATAAATTTGTTTGTGCTGTCTTCATACAAAGTCCATTCAATCCGAACCCGCTAAGCATAAAAACGTAACAACTGGTGTCAGAAATGGGGTTGAATGGTGAAAACTAGAGCGATGGAGGAAGCAGAGAAAACAAAATTCGAACAACTTTTTGCTTTCATTAAAGAAATGGAGAAGAAGATAGAACAAGGGCAAGAAAAGATGGAGAAGAAGATAGAACAAGGGCAAGAAAAGATGGAGAAGAAGATAGAACAAGGGCAAGAAAAGATGGAGAAGATAGAACGAGGGATAGAACAAGGGCAAGAGAAGAGGGAGAAGATAGAACTAGGTCAAACTAATATCGTTGAAGCAATCAATTCCAAAGTGGATGCTTTGGCGGAAAAGGTTCAAGAGAACGAAACAAAGATTCACAATATTCAGCAGAGTTGTGAGCAGAATGGTGAAAATCTTCGTAGAGTTGAAGAGAAATTTGATGAAAGATTGAACGCATTTGCACAAGAATTTCAGGAAAAATGGAAGAAAATGGAAGGTGCACAGATAAAAGCTGAAAACCAATCTCCGAATGTTCGAGAGCCTGAAATAGCTCAACCTGTGCCTGTTATTCCTAAATCAAACATAAAAGTGTCCACCTACGACGGAAAAACATCTTGGCAAGTCTACAAGACTCAATTCTCCATCGTCGCAGAAGCCAATGGTTGGGATACAGTCACGAAGGCTCGTCAACTGGCTGCATCACTACGGGCTGAAGCTGCTGATATTTTGAGGACTGTTCCTGAAGATCAACATCTGGAATTTGAAGCTCTTTCAAACGCTCTGGAGTTGCGCTTCGGAGAAAAGTGCCTCAAGGACTATAGCCGTCTTCAGTTAAAGACCCGGCAACAACGATCGAATGAAAGCCTGCAAGAGCTTGCAGCAGATGTTGAGAGGCTCTCCCATCTTGCCTTCTCCGACTGTCCTGCCGAGGTACGGGAAACACTGGCCCTGCAGTATTTCATAGACGGTGTGAGGGATTCAGAGATACAAAAGTCACTGCGAATGGCTGAATTGAAGGACTTGAAATCAGCCTTGGTTTACTCAATGAAATTTGAAGCAGCTCAGCAAGCTTCACGGAGGGATCGCCACTCAGTAAGAGGTGCTACGGTTCAAGATGTATCAGACTCTTCGATGCAAAATCTAACTGAAGTGGTAAAAACAATTTGCGAGGTTATCCGGAAAGGAGATGAAAGGCCCAATAAACATGGCCAGAGAATTGTGAAATGTTGGAAATGCGGCGACGAGGGCCATGTTCAAAGGAATTGTTCAGCCCGCTTAAATAAACGGGCTAAAGACCCTTCTCAAAACAACCAGGAAAACTAGAATTTGGCGGTCTCGCGGGGCGGAGGTTGCCAGTTGAAGAAAAGCCCCATTTTGGAGTTTTACAGATATATTCCAGAGGTGGCGGTGAAAATGGTTTATTCGTCGAAGCCTTCATCAACGGAGCTCCCTGCCGAATGATCGTTGACACAGGAGCCAACGTAACCATCATGCGAAGAGATGTTGCAGAACAACTCGGAAGGAAAATTCTCTGGACACCGCCCTGCGTCACCCTCCAAACAGTCACTGGTGACAAAATACCGATTATTGGAAAAATGAATATTGTGATAAGATTTGGAAATGCTACTTATGACCATGCCGTTTACATAGCTGAAATTACAGATGATTTTATACTTGGACTGGACTTTCTGAAGAAATATGATTTTGTGATTGACTTTAAAAATAACTCCCTGCACTCCACATCAGAAGACGTGACTCTTTTCCATTTAGGATCTGGAGGAGTAACAACATGCCATCAGATTGTTGCTTCAACAGACTTTGTCATCCCAGCTAGAAGAGAAATAATTTTAGAGGGATCTACTGGCGAAACGGAGAATTTCCGGTTTGGTGTTGTTGAATTTTCCAGTGACGGGAGTCTTCCAAGTGGAACGATGGTGGCCTCCAGTCTTGTAGATCTTTCGAAAAAGAATGTACCCGTCAGGGTTATCAATGTTAGTAATAAATCAAAATTAATTAAGAAGGGTGAAGTTCTAGCTAAATGCTCTCCAGTTACCTGTATTGAGAAGAATTCCCACTTAACATCAAAGGAGTCTTCCGACTTTTTGAGCCTGGAATTACTTAAAGACACTGAATTGGAGGAAGAGCAAAGAGTTGCTGCAGGAAGAGTTATTGATGAATTTAAAGACTTGTTCTCTCAAACATCTGATGATGTTGGCAGAACAAAGTTAACGCAACACCGAATCAATACTGGAAATCATCCTCCTATACGACAGAACGCCAGAAGATTGCCATTTGCCAAAGTGGAAGAGGTGAAAGATTTGTTAAATGACATGCAAGAAAAGGACGTCATCGAACCTTCGTCTAGTCCTTGGGCCTCTCCAATCGTTTTGGTCCGTAAGAAAGATGGTTCTACAAGATTCTGTGTAGATTACAGGCGACTGAATGACATCACGAAGAAAGATTCGTACCCTCTTCCCCGAATCGATGATACACTAGATACACTCTCCGGGAACAAGTGGTTCTCCACTCTCGATCTGAAGAGTGGATACTGGCAAGTGGAGATCCATCCTGACGATCGTGAGAAAACAGCGTTCACAACTGGAGGACATGGACTGTGGCAATTTAAGGTCATGCCTTTTGGCCTTTGTAATGCGCCAGCAACTTTTGAACGCCTAATGGAGACAGTTTTAAAAGGACTTAATCCAGAAGCTTGCCTCGTTTATCTTGATGACATCATCATAGTCGGACGGAATTTTGAAGAGCATCTTTGTAATTTAAGAAAGGTTCTAGATAAATTAAAAGATGCCAACTTGAAGTTGAATCCATCTAAATGTCGTTTGTTCCGTCATGAGGTAAGATACCTTGGACATATAATTTCTGCAGTGGGCATCCAAACAGACCCGCAAAAAGTGTCAGCAGTTAGAGACTGGCGCCGCCCTGAAAATGTGCATGAACTTAGAAGCTTCTTGGGCCTCTGCACATATTACAGGAGATTTGTTAAGGGGTTTTCTTTCATCGCTAGACCACTACACAGGCTGACCGAAAGCAAACAAAAATTCTTGTGGTCGGATGAATGTGAAAAGGCATTTAACGACTTGAAAGAGGCCTTGACATCGGCTCCCATCCTGTCCTATCCCGATCCTGGAAAACAATTCATCCTGGATACAGATGCAAGTAATGAGAGCGTTGGAGCAGTATTGTCTCAGGAAATCGACGGCCACGAACGTGTCATCGCATATTGGAGCAAGTGTCTTTCGAAACCAGAACGAAATTATTGTGTCACCAGGAAAGAATTGCTCGCTATAGTGAAGGCCGTGGAGAATTTCCATAGTTACCTTTATGGAAGAAAATTTCTGCTCCGAACAGACCATGCATCTCTGACTTGGCTTTTAAATTTCAAGAATCCGGAGGGTCAGATAGCTAGATGGATACAGAAACTTCAAGAATACGACTTTGAAATTAAACATCGGAAAGGGTCGTTGCATGGAAATGCAGATGCCTTATCAAGAAAGCCCTGCTCCAAGGGTTGTCGCTACTGCTCCTCTGCTGAAAAGAAATATGGGATTGTTACACCAACTGTACGCCAAATCGCAGGAGCCGTCCAACATCAATCTGATCCCTGGAGTGACGAAGAGGTTCGCAAAGAACAAATAAACGATCCTGACATTAAAACGATTATAGAATTCATGCAATCACACAATTCAAGACCTGAATGGCAGGACATTTCAAGCCTCAGTACTGGAACTAAACGTTATTGGGCTCTCTGGAATTCACTCGAAATTAGAAACGGCATATTGTATAGAAAATGGGAGTTCGAAGATGGGAAGTCAGTTAAGTAGCAACTTATACTTCCCCGATCAAGGATAAACCAAGTTCTGAAGGAGTTACACAGCAGTCCTGCAGGTGGTCATTTCGGAGTCATGAAGACAATTCATAAAGTCCGGGAGCGTTTCTATTGGAACAACTTGAGAGATGATGTTCAAGAATGGTGCAGAACATGTGATGACTGTAACGCCCGAAAAGGACCAAAAACACGCAGTCGTGGTAAGTTACAGCGGTATAATGTAGGTGCACCATTTGAGAGAATCGCCTTTGACATCTTGGGACCTCTCCCTCGGACGGACAATGGAAATAGAAACATTCTAGTTGTTATGGATTATTTCACAAAGTGGCCAGAGGCTTATCCAATTCCTGATCAAGAGGCGACTACTGTAGCAGAAGTCTTACTTCAGAACTGGATTTCCAGATTTGGAACACCTCTTCAGCTTCACTCTGATCAAGGGAGGAATTTTACTTCTGCTGTATGTCAAGGACTCTGCAAACTCCTTCGAAACGACAAAACTCAGACAACACCTCTTCATCCCCAATCAGACGGCATGGTAGAGAGGTTCAATCGTACTATTCTAAATAACCTCTCTCTCTTCGTTTCGAAAAACCAACAAGATTGGGATCAGAAACTACCCTTGTTCCTGCTTGTTTATAGAAGCGCGGTTCACGAAACGACTGGCTTCACACCATCCAAGATGCTCTTTGGACGGGAACTCCGACTGCCCTGTGATCTTCTGTTCGGCTGTCCACCGGATACGCCTTCTTCGCCTGTGGATTATGTTCAAGACCTCCAGGCCCGTTTAGAAGACGTACACAGATTTGCCCGAGATCGGATCAACATAGCGACGGAGAAGATGAAGACCAGGTACGACACTAAAGCCGCCGGACATGAATTCAAGGAAGGTGACAAGGTATGGTTCTGGAACCCGATTCGACGAAAGGGACTCTCTCCGAAGCTGCAGTCTTCCTGGGAAGGCCCTTATACAGTCCTGAAAAGACTGAATGACGTCGTGGTTCGAATAAGAAAGTCACCGAACTCAAAACCAAGAGTAGTACATTACGACCGGCTAGCCCCTTATTATGGTGATTTGTCAAATACTTAGTTGAAACCATGGTTTCCTCATTTATGTAAATATGACCTGTATATTTGTAAATAGTGTTCTTTATGTTAATTTTTTTTCAATGATTATGTCTGTAATTTTGTGTGTATGGAATTGTTACTTTTGAGTGCCTTCTGCTCGGGGTCTGTACTGCCCGGGACGTGCAGTCCTTGAGGAGGGGGCAATGTTACAAGCGGGCGAGCGGCACGAAAACTCGCCAAAGTTGGCCACGTTTGGCGAGGAGCCTCGCGCCAGCTTGATTGGTTTGGCGAAAGGAATAATCTAGTAGCCGCTAGATTGTGCGCGATGTTTTGAGAATTTCCACGAGACTCAGGCGCACGCGCTTCTCGGCTATATAAGGACGAGTAGCCGGCGTGAGTTAGTTAGTTGCTATAGTGATTTGATCGAGTTAGTTGAGAGTTTGCTCTGAAATAAAAAGCGTCTCGCTGGACTAAAGGATTTGTGAGCTGTGTCTGCGTTTGCTGTTAACGCTGTGTTATTGAGCTCGCTGCGCTTGACTGTATCTGTGCTATACGATAGCTGCTTTGCAGTCTGTTTTTATCGTACGTAAGACTTGAATTTACGCTGTAATTGACTGTTGACTGCTGGATTGTATTTATCTGAAATTTTTGCTTTATTAATTATCCTGTAAATAACTGTAAATAGGTGTAAATAAATTTGTTTGTGCTGTCTTCAGACAAAGTCCATTCAATCCGAACCCGCTAAGCATAAAAACGTAACAGTATTAATTGACAAACTCCTCCATCATTTTTTAAAAAATAAGAATAATATTAAAAGAAATAAAATTGTAAGAAGTAACCAATTCAATACACTTATTTCTTCTTTTTCTAAGTCTGCCAAACGTCAATTAATCGAAAAAATCTCAGTTTATGCTTAACAGACATCAAACTACCTCTGTTTGAAAATGGGGTGCACATTAAAGCAATTTTAAAAGTTAACAATTAAAAAATATATATTAATAATAATAATATTTTTATATCCGTTGCTAATTGTATTGTATTGCTTCCGTTTTTTATGGATGAAAATATAAGGGACAGTCAAATGAAAACGAGACAGATGGGAAAGAAGTAAATAAAGTGTTTATTATTTCATAAGTAATCGCCATATCTGTTAATACGTTTATCTTACTGTGAGACAAGACCGTCAATGCTATCATGGAAAAATGTTTGCTTTTGCATGGGGAATCATAACTGTACCTATGTTTTCACCTCTTTCGTTATCTCAAATTGCTGTCTTTCAATAACACCTGTACTTCACGAAATCGTTTGTTTCACTCAAACATTCACGCAAGTGGCATACTGTTCTTGTTATTTACAACACACATTTTGTCATGCATTCCACTTCCTGAAACTTCTTCTGCAATCAAAAATTACAATACGCCTATCTGTTCCTCGTCCCAGATCTCTATAGTTATGTAGAATGCACTCACATTTCATTCACTTCGAACCCATCTAATTGTCAAATGTCACAACGGTTATCGCTCTCACTGTTCCTTCCTGATTCTCGATAGAGTGTACTACAATAGGCACATCTACCTACGTTACCATTTTTCGAACCTTGGTCTTATTTAGTTCATCCTGTTTTCAATTGATTGCCTCTTATATTATTATTACATAGCATTTAATACAAATTGCTAGCTGATTGTTTAAATAAAAAAGCAAAACTTCCATATTAAGACAAATATGGATTTGAGATGCTCTAAAGAAGTCGTATATAAATTCTAATTGTTCAATTATAATTGTAGTAACGTGTATATTTTTGATTATATTATTATAGATAATTAATTGAAGATTATTCTGAATGATACTAAATCAAGAAAACAGATAGCTATTTTGTAAATTTATAATCTAAATTTGCATTATAAGTTTTTGAATATTTGCTGTAATTTCGAAAAAAAATGCACTTTTAAAGTTAAAGACTTAGTTCTTAACTCAAAATCATTCGCAAGATATGAATCAATTATCATTTATTCATTTGTTGGTATTCTAATAAGAAACTGTTTACATTAAAACTATCCTCAATAAAATAAATTATAGATATTTCTTGATTACTCGATGTGGAAGGTCAAAATTTTTAACAAAAGTTTTATTTTAAAAGGAAATTATTTTTTTTTTTGATAAAAATCAAATGCTATACACAAAAGAAAATATATACATATTTTAATTTCATTGAATTAAAATTGAATGCTATTTAATTCTACACTCACTTCTTTTCTTCAAAACTATTGCAGTTGTTTTTATTTGCCTTCCAGTAGTTTAACTACTAAACTGTCTTCTAGAAGGATTTTTTAAAATACATTTACTTCTCTAACCTTAAAAATACCTGCTTTATTTTTCTTTATTCTTTTAAATATTGAATTTTCAGAAAATTTCCAACATTTACTTCTTATTTAAAAACTCTTTTTTCAAGAAATTAATTTTTTTTCTGTTTATTTTTGAATACAAATGATATTTTTGAAAGCAATCCGTGAAAAAAAAATTATTTTATCATTAATTTACTATTTACTTTTTCATTAGATTTTTTATGACATCCAAATTTTTCATATGTTTTATTTTAATCTGTGCTCAATGGCGTATATAAATATAAAAAAAGTATAGAGATCATATTGTATCATGTTTAATACAGTTCGCCATTTGCTTAAAGGCAATGAAATATATATTTGCTGTGTTTTTTTACTGATTTTTAAAGATGCCTTTCTTATTCATTCTTATCGCTTTAATATTCATGAGAGCGGTAAAATATGAATATTTTAGAATATCTTCAGAGTATTTTGTTTCTCGCGTAAATTTGAAACTGAGGCATTAATGAATAAAAAGTTTCTGATTTTTTTTGAGATTATTTTCACATACTTGAAGGTTTTTTTAAGAGAATAAATACAAATATTAAAAGGATTGATTTCTGGTACCTATTAATATTCCATAATACATGGTACAATGTAAATATTTATTGTATTCACTTCACAGCAACCTAAAGAGTGTTGAAATATTTTCCATTAAAAAAATATAGAATCTTTTATTCATAGAAAATTCTACATTATGGTTATGACTGTATTTTTCTGAAATCTGTGTAGTTGAAATAGATTTTAAATAAATATGTTCGTTTCATTTTCATTGAAATTATAAATGATAATTGTCTATGCTTTAAATTATTGCCGGAATTTCAGGAAATGTAATTTTTTAATAACATAAAAGTATACTGCAAAGAATAGACAATCAACAATTTAAAAATTCTCATTTTTTTACAATTCTATCGCTTAATTTCCTTATAAAAACGTAGTAGGACTTAAACTACCATTATTATTTCTTATGAAAGAGATACAAGCGAAAATTTCTATCGCTTAATTGCTTTAAAAAGGACGTAGTATGACTTAAACTACCATTATTATTTCTTATGAAAGAGATATAAGCGAATAATGATAAAATCGCAATTGATAAATTATCTTAATAATACAATTTATGAATAAATTTATATTCGTTTTTCAAAATAAGAAATTTTAACCTGAATCTCTGAATAATTATAAATACCGAAAATGATAAAGAAGGCTTACGGGAAGTATTGTTTTAATATTTCAATAATTCATATGCAACATTCATAATTAATTCTGTGTTACAATACTGGCCAAATGCGTTTGTTGTATTTGAATTTGCATAAAATTAAGTAAATTCTTGTAGAAGTATGGAAAAATAAATACTTATTATCATGTGAGAGCATGATATTGTTTTTGTTAGGGGTTTTTGAATAATTGAAGCCAACGAAAAATTTAATTTAAAGGTAACGTAGACAATGAAAAATATATATAAATGGCAATATTCATCCACATCTTTTAATCGAATATATTTTTTTCTTCTTTTACCAGCATTGCATTATTATAACACTTCTTTAAATGCAGATGCGTTTTTTTAAAAGGTTGACCTGCTTTTACAGGTATTACATTATTATTACGCTTCTTTGAAAGTAGATGCGTTTTTTAAAGGTTGATCTGCTTTCACCAGCATTGTTTTTTCAAACTGTTTGAAATTGCTTAATGACTTAAATTAATTAATACAAATAATTACTTAAAATAATAATGTTCTTACATAATAACTTGAAATTTGTGGTGGTAGTTTGATTTTATATTTAAAATTACTTTCATTTTTAATACCATCTTGTAACATGTTTTAATAGGATACTCTTGCAGTTATTTCAATTTAAGTTATTCCAAATTCAATACGAAAATCCTTACTTTACTAACAATAACTTTACGTAATTTATGAAATAACTGGCATGTTCTTCCTGTATAGCATTTTTAAAACAATCGTTATCCATAATACTTTCCCTATTTTATATCATTGCTCGTAGCCTCGAATAGACGTTTTAGTGAGTATGTATTATTAAAAGAACTAGCGCCAATTGGAAACAAAAATTCCATCTGGACTCTATTTCTAATTTTGAAATATCAATACTTATATTGAAGGCTTATTACTTATCTATTACTAAGATCTGGCTTTTCCTTATTCTTAAGGTATCTGTCTACGTGCGGAAAATTTTTTTTTGAAAAAACCCTTTAATTATAAATTTTACTTGGTTTTCTCGATTATTGCAATTCAAAACAATGATTAATACCATTAAAAAAGTTTTATTTGATTTTCAACTTAGTCAAATGGGGGAAATTAGCTAAACAAATAGAGAAAATTAGTGCAAAATGCAAAACATTCCAGCAGAAATTCTAATCAATATTTTCAAACTCTTTTTTGTAAAACATTTATGCAACTTCAGTGAAGGCAATGAACTAGGATCTAAGAAATATTTGCCTTTATAAAAAAGTTATAGGTGTTCGAATATTTCCTAACTCAAAATTTATCAAAATTCACACATATAAACTACATTAAATAGCTCTAAACTAAAAACTGTTCATCTCAGAACTATAATTCTAGTTCGTTGCCTAGGACAGTATAAATAACATGCATAAAGCATTTCATGCAAAAATATTCATAATTTTTTGAGATATCATGTTTCGCTTTGAAAATTTTTATAAAAAGAAGTTTCTTAAAAAATGCATTTAAAGATTTTATTTATGTTTTGTGAAATATATATTTATTTATCTTTTTTTAATATGCACCACAATTATAGAATACATCTTGTTAACAATTTTATATGTTTTCATCTTTTTCATTGATTTTAATTTTTTTCTGTCAACTTTTGAGGCACTTAATGATTGCCTTTTTGACGTGATGATTCTTTCTTTATCAAGAGAAAGAAAGTCTATCGGTGTATAATTAACAAGAGTTAATCCCAGTTGAGAAAAAAAAAGTTGAGAGCATAAAATCTATGATTAAAAATTATTACTGATACTTATGCTCCTAAGTGTGAGGTCTGGAGCTCCACAAATATACCTTTTGGAAAAATCGTCAACAAAAGATTATTGAAGCTTTCATTAGCATTTTGAGTCTTACCGTATAAGCTATTTTTAAATAAATTTGATCCTGTAGTTGCATGTATTTTGATTTAATAGTTTTAATAATGTTTTTTGGAAGAACTATGTTGCCCTCGTTCAACTTTTTTTCCACAGAAAAGTCCACTTTGGTATTTACACTAACTTTCCTTTATTGTTAGACACTGCCCTCACATGGGCTACTTATCACTAGAGCATGTATGAAACACTTATTAAATTCAAAACACTTGTTAAACAGTAAAAAAAAAGTATTAAGGTCAAACTAAGAAATATCCAATTGAAAAAGATATATATTTATATAACAGGAAGCGAGCAGATGTTTTCAAATATGAGCAATGCTTGAGAAACAACTGTTGCCATTCTCATTTGTATATTAATAGCTCAAAACTAATACAAACTTAAATGACGCATATAGTTGTTTATAACCTGAAAAAAAACCCCAATTAATTTATGATTTAAGGAGCGATATTTGATAAAAAGACGAAAAATATCAACTTCCGGTTTCGTTTTCAACTACTTTGAATTACTAAAATCTCCATATCTCCATTTCTAATAATAGTAGAAGAAAAATAATAATGAATTTAGAAAGCTAAATAAATTTACTTTAAATTTAAAAAATAAAAAGAAATTGTGAATTTTGACCAAAAGTGGCCTTTTAGATCAATAATTTTTTTAACACAATTCAAAGTTATAAATTCTTCATACAGTAAATAGCTTCACATAATTTATTGATGCATTTTAAATTATATATATTAATAAATACTTGGAATAATTTTATTTTATTGCATTCAGGAGCACTAAAGTACTAATAGATAGAGAATATTGCATGAATCAGATGATATTTCTTGAAGTTTTAAACGATTATACATTAATACTGAGATATTTCATCACAGCACTGGTAGATAGAATTTCTTTCAGGAAATCGAAGCAATAATAACAGCAAATCTTTAAAAAAAAATAGCAATTCTTCCGAAAAACTGAAATTTTAATTTTTGATATTTCAGATTTTGGCGCATCCAGAAATCATTTTTATGGATTCATTGATATTTGATTTCAAATATACATTTTTTACCTTTATTATTTTGTCTTTATTAACTTGTTAAATTTTTAATATCAAATAAACAAAATTGAGTTGTTAAGTGTGATGATTTATGATCATTCTAAATTCCCTATTTGCATGAAGGAATATATAAACATGATGATATATATTTAGTAAATAATTATAATTAAAAATATGCTTAGAATTATTACTGATGGCTTGTTTAATTATATATCTTCGAAATAGCTTATTAAATAGAATCAAATAGAGTAGAAATACAATGAATTTCCTTTTTAGATTTGGCATACACGGTATATAAATATTGTTTAGATATGTTAGCAAATGTATCATATTTCACAAATTCATTTATTCTAATAATATTTCTCATCCAATCCATCTAATTATCTTTTTTCATTACAATAATAATTCCAACAGTTGTTTGTCTCTATTTCCAAATTATTAGTTATAATAATAAAAGTAGGAAATTAATTTAACTATTAAAAAAGTAATTTACAGTGTTATAAAATAACAAAATGGGATAGTGAAATTATTTTAAAGGGATATAGAAATAATAACTGTAAGTAAATTATGTCTAGACAGTAATATTGTCTAGAAATTAAAACTCTAAAATTCATTCAATACTTCATGAATAATTTATAATTTAAAGCTTATATTTTGCACTATCTTAATAACCTCAAAATAAGATTTGAGTTAACAGGAAGTTAATTATATATGTACATTTTATTCTATATGCTTAATATTATAAAATAATTTAACTTTATGAATACAAATACAGTAAAGAGATATCGCTAAAAATATAATAATTTTTATCCGAGTAAATATTTCGTATACTTTAAAAAATATTTAAATGCCATTAAAATATTTTACTATTATGTTATCAATTAAATATTTATTATTTCTTAAATTAATGCAGAAAAATTTAGTTATTTTTCATTACCTTAACTTCTTATATTGATATTCATGGAAAATTTTCTTATTCTTGACTATTAAACTCTCATTATCTCATTTATAGCTTATCTTATCATTTTTATATTATTTTATTCTTTCCATTGGGTATGAAAATGATTTACATAAATAAATATTAGTGATCTCATTCTACACATGCATCCTTCAAAATTAAAATTTATAAAGTTATGTTTCATTATGTTGTGTTTCAAGAAATGAAATAAAAAAATTAATTTGTTTTCCGATTAAATGTTTTAGCAGCTGAAATAAAATTAAAATACAGCAAACATAATTAACATGTTTTCAGAATATGGATTAGAGAAAAGTTCTTTTATCTATTTATAAATAATTAAAATCCAAGGACTTCTGTGCCCTATGGCCATATATTAATTTAACTTTCTTGTTTCCTTCTGTTAGTGATTAAATAACCAGCCATACTCGAAGTTTAAATTTCATTAGTTGTAGTAACATCCATTTGGAGATAGCATGCTGATATTTCACATCTGAAAATACATTTTTGAACCTAGTTCAGAAGATGTATGATTATAAAACCATGAATCTTCTCTCCTTATCACAATAAAGAGAAAATTATTCCTATTCCTCAAGTTGCATCAACTCTATTTCATCATACACTACGAATCACTCAAAAAAA
>JAOUZG010026841.1:211709-234482 GCA_026289955.1 Argiope argentata
GTGGGGTCTGCGCCACACACGAACTCTACCATCAGCTCGTAACAACTGAAATCGTGACTCATCTGACCACGCCGCAGTTTTCCACTGGTCTAGGGATCAGTAGATATGCTCACTAGCCCAGGAGAGTCTCTGCAGGTGATGTCGTGCTGTCGGTAAAGGCACTCGAGTCGGTCTTCTGCTTTCATAGCCCAAGGAAGACTGATCTCGCCACACAGTCCTATCGGACACGTCCCTCGTATGTCACACATTGATTCCTGCAGATATTTGACGAAGTGTTGCGTGTCTATTAACATGGACTATTCTACACAGACGTCAGTGGTCTCAGTCGTTAAATACAGGTGGTCGCCCACTGCGTTGTCCATGATGGGATGCGATGCTTGAAATTTCATACTCTCGGCAGACTCTTGATACTGTGGATCTCGGAATGTTGAATTCATTAACGATATCTGCAATGGAATGACCCATGCGTCTATCTCCAACTAACATTCCACGTTCAAAGTCTGTTAATTCTCGTAGTGCGGCCATAAATCACGAAAAACCTGTTCCGATGAATAACTTGAACACAAATGAATGCTCTGGAAAATGAACTGCGCATTTATACTTTTTCGTTGCGATACTACTGCCATCTGTATATTTGCATATTGCTATCCCATGACTTTTGTCACTTCAGTGTATATATATATATATATATATATATATATATATATGTGTGTGTGTGTGTGTGTGTGTGTGTGTGTGTGTGTGTGTGCGTGCGTGCGTGTGTGTGTGTGTGTGTGTGTGTGTGTGTGTGTGTGTGTGTTTGAAAATACAAGAAATATAAAAAATAACTGGGGTTATTTCATCAATGGAAACATAAAGTGTAGAAGAAAGAAGCGATGAGATACGTCCCTCAACATCTGGATGGAAGAGAAGAAGATCAAAAGAGACCAAAAGTTTACCCTTCATTGGTTAAATTATGATATTTTGATAATGATTTCTTTGACATGTCTTGCCTTAGTAAATTAAAATGTAGGTATATTTAAAATAATGTTGTAATCATGAAGGATCTTGAAAAGTTAGAACCTGTTGAAGTGAGCAGTTTTCTAAATTGCGTGTTAAAGGAGATTCAGCAAAAAGTGAAATTGGGTCAGAAAATAAGTGGTTATTTTAGAATGTTGTTAATATGAGCTAGATTAGGATAAAACGTTGAAAATTAATGAAGACTTAAATTAAATTTAGAAATACCATTACCAGTGCTAAATGAATTAAAATATGTTGAGAGCAATTGCATGCACTACCGAAAACATGAAGTTCAACAGATTACTTTCAACTGAAGTTCAGAGCTAAATTCGAAAGTTGAATTTCCTACATCTCTATTAAAATGATTAAAATTAGGTTTTGTCCTTGTATATAACAAATTATTATTTTTTGGAGATGTTTTCTTATCTACTTCTGAAATTCAAAATAAAATTATTATTATTAAAAATATTAAATGTTGTAATAGAACAGCAATTGCAACTTACTATATGCATATTGATTGCAATCACAATTATTCATTGTATAATGAATGATTGCAACTAGAACTATTCATTCCGTAATGATTTCAAATGCATAATGAATGCAATCAATTGTTATGTTGCTATTAATCTGAAGGAGCTAAAGCTCATCTAGAAAAATGTAATTTTGCATTTTTTTCTATAACTGATAAATATCTTGGCGAAATTTTATATTTTCTTTTCTTCGAATATTTATTTTTCGTTTTTTGAATATTGTATTATTTGATTTATTATCACGAAGAAATTTTACAAAAATAAGGTTTTAGAATTTCGAATAAAATAAATATTTGAGACATCAAAGATAGTTTCCCATTTTCATTAACTTCCAACACACCTTTCCCAAAGTCAACATAGCCTTACAGTAATTTTGGCCCATAATCTGGTTTTCTGGTGAATAAAGCCAAAGAAATTGATTAGATAAACATAATACCTGCTCAAAGAATTACTGATTAGATTGGATTCTTGTATAATGTCTTTAAGGAAGCAGAATTTTTAGTAAAAGGAGATTTAGAAGAAAGGATTTTTTATGAGGTTCCAGTAGTGATCAAGCAAAAAAAAAATTATTATTATTTTATCTTTTTTTACTAATGATATTTAATCTTTTTTTACTAATAATTTTTTTAATTATTAGGTAATATATTGTAATTAATCATCTCCCAAGTAATTGCTTATTGGAATTCATATTTACATATTTTAGTAAATTAAAACCTTGATGATATAAGACAGAACTATATGATATTTGTAATTTTATGAGAAATGTAAGCAAACTTATAACCAAAGGTAAAAATAGTTTCAAAAAGATATATAAAAATTCAAGAAGTGTCTAAATGAAAAGCATTTAAACGTTAGCAAGTGTTACCAGACTTTCCACCCCGTCCGTAAGCACACGTAATAAACCATAAATCCCAATGACCGAACCGCCACAACAGCAACATTGGAGGAAACTGTGGTTGAGTCCTAGAGGTCATCACCGCCCACGGTACAACCCTTCCCGTAGGAAATACGTGCCGCCATCGACGGGAGAAACCTAACTCCCACTAATTAATGTCCCTTCAGGGTGGAGAGATCCAATCACTATGTCGGAAGCATCCCATCCTCATTTCGAGGTGCCCCAAGGAAGATTTAAACGTACATAAAATATTTACATTAAGATTGCAATCAGATTTCAACAAAATGTAACATTTAAAATCCGTTTTTTGAAAAATTAGAGGCATCCCAGCTTATTCCAAGAAGAGATTTAGCGTATTTGATGAAATAATTCTTGCTGTTTATTCGATAAATATTCAGATACATTACATGATTATTTTTAAAATGCCATAAGAGACCTTTTTATAAAACCTTTCATTGAATTGTAAAGTGGCATTCATAGTTCAGTATATTTTATTTATTAACTGTGGAGTTTTTCTTTTATCTATTTAAAATAAAACCATAAAACCATAAGCTCGTCCTGTCTTCCTTCATTCCGCAGACGAACAGTCATGTAAAGAGGTCAATTGCACATTAAATATATCATGGCCTAACGTCCTCCTGCTGGTCTGATGTAGTACCAGCTCAGGTGTCGTCCTCGTCATCTGACCGTGGTTTAAATTACGATATCCGTCTAAAAATAGCCCCAGTTTTATCCTGTCTAAAAAATAGCTTTGGCTCAGGTTAATTCTGTCATCGTCTCAACGTCCTCCATCTCGAGAGTAATATCACTTGGGATACTGAGTCAGAGGTGAACGATCTCTGTTTCAGATCTAAATTACGATTTGTAGATGAATGAATGAAATTCATGACTGAAGTCCGCCCCGTAAAAAGGTTTGTGACGAGTGTCAGCTAGAAATCAGACTTCCGTTCACGGGTGTTCAGGGTCCATACCATCAGAAGCTACTGCACCCTTCCTACTATTGTAAAGCTGAAAGAGGCAACAAACAACAATAAAATAAAAGCTTCATTTTCGGAAAGTTTCCATAAAAGAATGGGTATATCTTAAAAGATAAAGTTTCTTGGTTAAATATAATTAGTCAATGATTACAAATGTGTTAATGAATGAAAATGTAAAGAGATGGATAAAAATGTAAATATAATTAATATACGAAGGTTTTGAAAACTTCGTATTTTCATATTAATATAGAATAAAAGAAAGCTTTTAATTTTAGCTTTTTCAAGTTTTTTTACAGCATACAATAATATTTCTTCTAAATGCATCTTATGTTCTTTAAGAACTCAAATCTTCTATCCTCCTCAACAAAGTATAAAGTAAATGCAGTAAAAATTCGGCACTTAAGCCGACCAATCTCCGTAACTGGTTTTTCATACGGTCCTAAAATCAACAAAATCCGCAAGCAGTAGATAATATCCCATAAATAAATAAACAGAAGCTGTTATTTAACCTTTTAAGTGAAATTTCTTATCAGTTTGGCAAGAACTACAGTTTACGGTAGAGAACCACTGAGAAAATAAAACCCCTGCTTTTCGAAAATATAAACAAAGAAATGATGTTTTATAAGAAACTATTTTTATGTTTCCTGATCTATAAATCAAAAGGAAAAGGTGATTTATAAAAATTTAGGATCTAACGGTATAGTTTCTCAAGTCTTATGTTTGGCAAAAATGCTTTGGAATTAAATGGAAATAATTGAAATTTAAACTTTCCAAAGAAATTTTTAAATCTATACAAAATTAAATTTAGATATTTTATTATGAAACTCATCATTCGCTTTCGTAAGAATATCATTAAATATAAATATATATATATATATATATAAAATATTTTACTGGCAAAGAATGATTTAATGGTTTATATAGCTCATGGGTTCGTTATGTAGTATAATCGAATGATCCTTTATCTCTCTCTTAAAGAATAACAACTGAAATGTGAGAGTTCTTTTTAAAAACCTTATATTGAGAAACTTATTTAAAAAATCCTAATGGTTTATAAAAGAGATGAGGTAATTATAGAGCCTTATTACTTCATCATTGAATTAAATCCCCAAAAAGTCTACAGTTTCGATATTATAAAAAAAATCCTCTATCTGCTCCCTAATAGCATTGTTTACACCCCAATGAAGAAACAATCTTTTAGTGAGATCTTTAATACAGTTATCGCTGGTAAATAGATAAATACCATTCGGGACATTGGATCGGAAGGCCTAGGTGTTTCTGGTTAATAAAGCCTAGAATCATAAAACATGTTTTAAATAACTTTGGTCGAAGATATTTTTCAAAGGCTCTAAATTTTTGTAATTTTAAATAAATATTACAACCGTGTTCTCAATGTTTAATTAGTATTTGTATGTTCAGTAATATACTTCTGGCCTACTTTCCAATGAATTTTAAATCTTAACATCAGGAATATCAGCTTTTAATTTTAAACTACTAATGGTGAGTAATGTTCCATATTATGATTGATCAAAGCTTTTTTTAAACTTCGGCAACAAATCTTTTATTTGAATTACACAATTTCATTAATGGGATTGAAAAAATTAGCATGAATGTATATTTTTATTTTTAAAAGTTACAAAGTAGTTAGAAAGAACTCTTTACTAATTTAATTAATATCAATATTTATAATCTAGATGTAATCTTACTGAATCAGAATCTGAAAGAAGCCTGTCAGAGGTAAAAGCTCGATAAAATATTATAAAATCAGAGAAATCTTGATAAATCAATGTTTATCCAAACACTCATTCTGATCCCTTTAAATAATTATACGCATTGCTAATAGTTGGCATCGTTTATTAATGAAATTAGATATATAATCGTCCTATTACGGAAGATGTGTATTTTATATATCGCAACTTTTCTCTCCATATGAATGTGTACAGAATGTGAATTATTTGCAGAAATTTTCATATCAATCATAAATATCATTACTTTTTGAAAAAAGATTAGCATTGACAATACGAATTGTTTTAATGACTGAAAATTGTTAAATAATAATTTTCAGGCAATAAAAATGAATGAGAGAATGGGAATTACACTTTGGCATAGGAGAAAAAATCGTCAAACTTAGAGAATGAAATTTGAAATAGATGTAATCTGCAAATGAACAATTTGCCTTTGGGAGCGCATTTTTTTGGAATTTCATTTCAACACAAATAATTAGTTATCAAACAAAAAACGCAGAACTTATTCACAATAGCTTGTAATGGATTTTTCATCATCAGAAAATTTAAAATAGTACTTTTGCTATAATGTAAACTTATTTATCATGTGATTTTGTTGTTGTTTCTTATGTCACTTTCCATAGACTACTCCACCAAGGTAGTCAGCTATTTAAGCCTAATCAGCGTCTCTGGTTTTGTTGTAACGCCAACGAGGGCCAATAGTACGGTTTTTGCTACCCACTCATCACATTCGCTTGTAAAACACCTCTTTATAGGGGAGCACATCACATACGTTACAGATAGAACACAGAAAAACCACCATGCCCCCACTGAGGCTCAAACCCTCTAAGTCCAGATCAAGGGGAGGACGTGCTACCCCTATGCCAGGACGCTGACATCATGTAATTTTCCTTCTAATTTAATAATCTTTAAAAAATTTTAATGCATATTTTTAAAAAAATGGGGCTTTTTGCTGGTTGGATAAAAAGCAACTACAATGAATAACTAATATCATTTTTTAATGTTTTCTTAAAACCAAGAAATAAATACTCAATTTATTATTTAATATCTTCGATATTGGAGCAATGGAATGTTACATTTTTTCTTTGATATTACAAAGGTATGTTTCAAGTCTATGAACAAGTTACTGAGAGTGTGCATAGGATACATGCAACAAAAGGCATATTAGCATGATGGTATCTTATTTGTACCACCTCCGGTTTTTAAAAAAAGTAAAGAATGACCGTGTATTTATAGAACAAAAGCGCCATATGTAATGAAATTCAACTCGACATTGAAGAGGTACCAAATTAAAATGCCATAGTTTAAATTCTCTAGATTATTTGAAATTAAAATAAAATAATTTATTTAGAAAACAATAAATACTAATTTAATTAACTATGATTAATTAAGATCAAATCGAACGGCACTCTTTAAGGAGGGCTAATATGAAATATTTATTTCAAAATTTCTTGAAATAAGCAAAATTTATTTTAATGAAATTCTTCGGCAGATTTTAGTTAAAGACATGGAATTAAATTAAATATATCAGTATTCAGGGCCTTCATGTATTTTTGCTTATCAGGCTTTAATCTTTTGTTTCACGGCTGGCTGTCGAATTTCGATAGAGACCCAGACAGAATGAATTATTTTAAGTTGTCTGCAGACAATATTAAACTGATTTAAATAAAAAAGAAATAAAAGTTGAATGAAGAAATAAAATATAAGTATATATCATCTGTTCTTTTTAAATATTTTCTGTAAAAATTCAATTTTAATTCTTTTATATTTAGCGTTATTATCTTAATTATTTCCAATGGCCTATTTCTGATAATAGAATAATATTTCATTATTACATCGGTTATGGAACGATATCTTTTGGAATATGTAAAAAAGAATTAACCGGAAAAAGTGTTTAAGATAATATTAATAAAAATTAAAAGCATTATATCCGTCTTTTATTAAAAATACTACGCTGTAAATATTTAGCGGAATGGATGCTTAATCGTAAATATATTTTCTTTTTATATAATATTTTGTAATTTTTTTCTTCTTTTTTTATTCACTATACAATAACTAGTATAAATAAATTAATATTTCATCTTTGGAATAAGCAGAAACTACAACATTAACACAGATTATTTTGTTTTATCTAAATGAAAAATTAATATGTAATGTAATTTTAAATGAGGGAAATCAAACTTACAATTCATTTGAATATCTAAATCCGAAAATTCAACTTTTTTGCCCGATTTTGAAAAATTCGAGAACTTATATTTGCAGTGATGAAATAAGCATTATAAATGATATTATTGGATTAAAATATAAAGGTAAAATATAAATAATTTGGGATAAAATTTATATATTTCATGAATATTACAATCAGTTTTACTATTTCTTTTATATTTATTTATTATTTACATGATATTTTAATTAATTACAAATTTGATACAAAGTAATTAAGAAATAAGGACATTCACAAAATTGTTTGATAAAAAATTCAATGCTTCCATAAATAATTTAGTTTTTAAATATTATTAATAATAAAATTTTATATAAAAATAATATCTGCGAAATAAATAATATGCTTTTCTTAAAATACAAAAACATCCATCATTGTCAGATTTAATTTCAAGAGTTTCAAGTTGATACAATTTTAGAGAAAGTATATTTCTTATTTAGAAAGAATGATGAGTGGAAAATTTTCATTTTTCATATTACATAAAAGATCAATCACATTAGCTAATTATTAGCATAGAAATTTTTGTAAACAGAAATCTAAAATAAAAACAACTGAAATATTTCTTCACAAAATAATTAAAATACCAAATACGTTAATTTTGAATATACTGAAGCTTTACTTTCAACAGCAATTATCAAATTGTACCTTTGTTCAAACCTTACTATTAGTTCACACTCTCCCTTTACATATATGTATCTTGTTCAAGTTTTCAGTAGTTAATAAAATACTTTTTATTTATCCATGCAAGGTCAAATACGTTTTTTAAAATTTTTAGTTGACGTTAATATTGTTTTTGAAAATGTTAATTCATTGATTAAATTCAATTCATTTTGAATACTTTAAATAGATTTTGAGCAGTTAGTAATGAAAATTGAAATCAGCAGGCAGTAGCTCAATAATTAAAATGCAATAATTTCGGTATTTTTCACATGATGATGAAGAATCTGAGTTCAATTCTTGCGAAAATCAATCATTTTTTGATAAATTATTTGTGCTAATTGTAATTATTTGATAAAAAAGTAACTAAAATAAAATCTTTCTTTGTTGACCTAGGTAGGAATTGACTTACTTTTTTATATTACTTGTTTTGAATACAAAATTTTAACGGCGATTTATTTGTTTCATTAGATGAAATGCTGATATTATTATTAAATTCCAAATAAAATTTTAAGCTTCAATGTACGGAAATCCATTAGGGATGAAATTATTAGTTAAACAATATGGAAATAAAATCATTAATATATTCTTTTAGTCACGTGATATAAATGACTTCTTAATTAATATTTTAACATTTTCAGTTTAATCAATGGGTTAATTAATTTTTATTCGATGTTTGTTATAGCATTTTTAACTTCTTTCTTTACTTCCATAAATAATCTTTATTCATTAATTAATGTTCTATTCTTGATAACTCATAAATCCTTTTAAATTCTATTGCAAAATAAGTATATATATATATATATATATATATATATATATATATATATCCTTTTTTTAAGAAACTCTATGTGTAGAGTAATGTCCTTTTCTATAGTTCAACTCCATGTAAAGAGTTATGAATAATTATTTTAAAAGCGATTATCATTCAAATAATTATTTGAAAGGCTTAGAAAATGAATTTACCAATTTACATCATTACTGGATGAACTAATACTATTATAATTCTAAATTTACTATTATAATTATCCTTTATATGGATTTGTAAACCTGTAAAATGATGTTATGTTTATTTTATTTTGAACTATTAACTTTATTGTTCTATTTTATTTATTTATTTTTGTTTTGATGAAGCTATAAAATTGTAAACTCCATAATTTTAAAATAATGCTATACTAGATTGGCAATTCTAAATTCTTTATAATGTAATTAAATCCTGCTAAATTGTTTTTATCTAAAAATTATGTAGTTTAAATATTTTAACATTATCTTAGGAAACAAAACTTACAATTTCATAAGGAATACAAATTATTCTATGTATTAACTAACACCAATATTTTCTAATGAAATACAGAAATTTCTGAGTTTTAAAATACTAGTAAAATATACTGATCTATATGAATAAAACTCTGTACAACTGGAAAAAGTCCCCCTGTTGAAGAAAATTCAAAGAAGAAATGAAAGAAAAACGTTTTATGCTGTAAAGTAAACTCGTTTCAATGTTAAAACCATATTTCAAATATTCTTAAGAGTATTTTAATGAGGAAATTTTAATGAGGCTTAAAATTTTATTTTTATATTCGAATATGAAATGAAGTAAATGCAACTTACTTTCAAAAACTTAAGTCTACGCCATTTTTAAATAGAAAAATGTTGAAATATCAACAGTCATTAAAAAAGTTTTTGTTTTGGCCGGAAAAATAAATTCTAAAATCCAAAACAATAAAAAAGCGATTACACTTAATTTCATCAAGAGAGTTTCTACCAAATTTATTTTAGCCGGTCCATCAGATTAAACCATCATTTATGGAATGAAATGATCCTGAATAGCCAAATATCATAACTAAAAAATGATTTGTAAGATAATAATTTTTTTAGAATAATGAACTTATAACAAAAGGGCAACTCTTTGAAGCCAGTGACATACAAAATCCTCCAAAATGTTCTTTTTTTTTATTCAAACCGATTGCTATAACCGCAATGATTCTTCAAATATGTTTGAAACATAATAAAGATTTCTTTAATGAGTCTTTTTAAACCATGAAAAAAAATCCACCTTAGTAAGTGTGCAATTTTCTTAGATTTTTTATATTTAAATAATATTTTTCATTATTAGTTTTAACTTTTTTCAAATACGCATATTTTGTCGAAGTAAAACATTGAATAATATATTTTAGTGAATTAAGAACTATTTGCATTACATTCAACTTATAGTTTTTAATGCTAAGTAGCAATATTATTGCCTACCATTTAATTCTGTTTAACTTATATGCCTTTGATTAATTGTATTGATGAGGTATAGTCACCATATTGTATATACTAATGCATGCTTCGAATTCTTTCATGTATCAGAGAAATCTTGAAGTGATCCCCCTTGGATCAGAGGGAGACTAATTCCTTTTCTGCATGGGAAATCATTCACTTTGGGGAATTAGTCACTTAGATTATAGTAAATTGGTCTCTATTCTGTCCACTTTTCCTTCTCAGAGATTACTCCAAGAAAAAGTTGGATCATGCAAAAATAATATCCATTTACATGATTGCTTTGTCCCATCGGCATTCCTTAGGAAAGGCAAATTACATAGACAATTCTTTTTGTATCGTAGTCACATGGACAGTTTTTATCAACAATTTATGAAGTTTTTTAAAATTTTTAATCATGCAATTGAAATATTACTTCAAAGTAAAGTGACAAATATTTTTCTAAAAAAGAATGGTTTAAATCATCGTTTTCCTTTAATCATTCCAAATCCATCAACATAATTAATGGATTTGATGCGTCATAGCTTTGAGAAATCTAATGAGCCTTAATTAAAATACTAGATATCTACTATTTTTCTTTCCTTTTATAGATGGTTCGTAATAAATATTAGCTATTAAAACTTTTTTTTAATTACAAATCATAATGAAAAACGAGATTTTCTACTTAACCTCGAGGCTAATTTATATCAGACATTTTCCTCAATATATAGCTATAGATATATAGCTTTAAAAAGTTATTATACTTTAGAAGCCAATTTAATTGTAAGACTAACTTTCCTTGTGTAATGGAATACTATTATTCAGAGAACAAAATAAATAAATACATAATATCTTGTTGTTGATAAACTTATTTTCATAATGTCCTTTTTGCAAATACTACTTCTTTTCAAGGCTAATTGATATCAGATATTTTCCTCGATATGTAGCTATAGGTATATAGCTTTAAAAAATGTTATACTATACAAGGTATTTTAATTGTACGATTTACTCTCCATGTGTGATGATATTTTTTTTCAGAGAACAAAATAAATAAATACATAATGCCCTGTTGATGAAATGCCAATATTTTTTTATGAAAGCCATTTCCGTAAATAATATTACCTTCAATATTGAAAATTTCTCCATATGAGATAAAACTGGAATAACTAAAAACGTTATTAGATTATGTATTTAACAAACTACAATAAATTTTAAAAATAAAACCACAGATTCAGCCATACATCAAAAACGCAAATCATCATTCAAAGGTAAAAATTAAGATTTTAAAGATTTCGCTTAAACAGAAAGAAATTCTTACCGTGGATTTAAAATATAATTAAGGTTTCTTTATATTGTCTAGTAATTTTTGCAATGTGTATTTAAGCTTTAATGGATAGAACGGGCTTTCAATTTATTAAAGCTTTTTCTACGATTTTTTTTGTATCTTTCATTAAATATAAAACAAGAAAAATAGAGTATGCAATTTAGTGTTCATAAGGAAATGAAAGTTAAAAAGTAAAAAAAAATGCATCTAGAAGTTTTGTTAATAAAAATAATGCAAATATTATTTTTCGACTTTTTAAAAACGTGAAATTATAATCTAATATACTGAAGACTGCTTTGGAGAAATAATATTAAACTTATCATAGAAGAATAATTTTTTAAAATGAAAACCAGAACAATTTTTGTCTCAAATAATGCCATATTTGAAATTTCAATAAAAAAGTTTTGTTCAGTGAATTTAGCTAATATTTTGCAGTAGAGAAATATTTTCCACTCTAAAATGCACACCTCGCTCGCAAAAGATTAAAAAATTTAGAGAGAGACCCTTCCTGACTGTCTGTTTTAAAGGGGTTTTTATGCTTAATGTCCATATAAATATATATTATACTAACTATTTAATCATGGCTTATATTATATGATAACCCTTAAAATATATGTCATACCTTCTTATTATAAAATTTTGAGAAGTTAGTTCTCAAAATTTTATAATTAGAAGGTATGACATATATGGCCTTAAATTTTTAATACTTATTCTATAGTGGATCATATTTTCGAAAATATTCCCTATATATAGTCTCTATTCAAGACTATATCTAAGAAAAGCAAGATAAATAAATAAAAGAAAAATCTTTATAATTTTAACTACTGTGTAATTTAATTTGTAACATTAATATTTTGCAAAAATATTATTTAATTATTGCTTAATAAGCAAATGTTTTACTTCAAAGCTCATAATATATTCAGTTAAAACTGCATATATATTTCTTGGAAGAAAGGAATAATTGAATGGTCATAAGTTTTTAAAAAGTTATCTTAAACATTTAAGGATGACTCTTCTCCTTCAAGTACAAATAAATAAAAGAAAAATACTGTCAGGCTAAACTTATGATATCTATAACAAAAATGTATCCTCGAGGTTCTGGCTTTTCATATACCAGGGATATCATTTCAAGAATGATTGAATTTAGCATTTCGTACATTAAAACACTTGCATAGTTTAGATCTAAATGATAGACAATAACTGTAATAAGCATTAATTAATTACATATGGGCCTGGAAAACATATTTTCCTTTTCTAATTTGACCTTTGATTGATAGTATGAATTCAAATTCTTATACGGGGTAAGCATAGGAAAATAAAATGATTACTTTCGTCTACAAAATCAAATTTAGGAATTCATCCCAATGTAGATATTAAAATAAATATTAGTAAGTTTTATTTTGGAAATGAATTTAAATCATATATTTAAGTACTGACATTAAATAAATAAAAGCTTATTAAATATCTATAATTTTACGCTAAAATACGCTAATAGTTTGTTATATACTATAAGAATATAAGTAATCACCCATAAGACTTCTTTTAATTTTAAGACGTTTCAGCGTGATAACTATTGACTGGTTAATGAATTATGCAAACTAATAATTTGCATTAGGTTTAAAGGCCAATTTCTATGAAATTTAAAAACTTAATTAGTTTTGGAGTAGATATTACAGAGTTATATTTTTATTTTCAGTTTATAAAATCACCCTATTAACAGGAATTTTGAGAACTAAAAATTGATATATGTTTTAGTATAGCTATTCTAGTATATAATTAAAAGTTTGGAATCTCACAACCGTTTGTAACTCATAAAATGTATTATACAGATTGATGCTTAAGGACTTCAATAATGTCAATAACCTTTTGATATGACATGCCTGCTTGCTGCTTATTAGCGTTCTATGAGACTAATAGTTAGATCTAGAGCTATATAATTTTGACATTTTTGGTTACAAAACTGTGCAAATTCTTTTTAAATATTTAATTTAAAAACTTTAAAATGCAAGGTTTATTTTTTCTTTTTCCAATAAATTAAATAAAAAGCAGACTTCTTCCAATGTCAAAAGATAAATTTTATTTAATTACAACTTTACATTTAACAGTTATAGTTTGGACAATAAAACAAAAGTTGTAGATATTATTTTGTCAATATGCTCAGCTTTTAAAGTTTGAATATATTTCAGGTTCATTTAAACTCTTTATAAAAAGAGAAATGCTTTTTAGCATGGAAAAAAAAATTAAAAGTTCTCTTTTCCATAATTTTTCTTCTCAAACAGGAGTTTTTCTCTAACGCATTGAATAAGTAAAATAAATAGGTCACAGAGAGAGCGGCGTAAATCACTTTGTCACAAGTGCTATTCTTAATACTTTTAAGGTATCACAAACGTCTTTTGAAGATATAATGACAAATTTCTGTGAAATGATAAAACATGGTGTTTGAGAAAAATACTTTATTCCAGATCACTGAGTGCTTTATCGGAGAAATATTAAAAAGTAATAGTGGGATGAGAAATTACTATTCGTGATTCTGATTTATTTGAAATCATGTTTTGGTGTAAAAGAGATAAGAAAAGCCAAAAAATATGTGGCAATGAGTTTTTGTTAAAAATTATTTACCATATTCATTTAAGAGGGAATATTTTTTGTATCGCTGAAAACAAATATACAATTTTTTTAATGACACCTTCGAATTTTTTGACAGACCCAAATTTTCTAAAAATAGATATTATTTTTAATATTTACATTTGTTAATAGCATAAATAAATAATTTAAATCATAGGAATCCAAAAAATTATCTTTCAACTCAATTAATAAAAATTTATAAAACATCTAATTCATATTGTTTCAGATTCACGCCCATAGATGGCGATTTGTCGCATGGGAATTTTTTTCGTTTTGTATTTTAATGTTCAGAGGAAAAATGGTATTCTGTGTTTGAGACGTGGCATTCAATATTTGTATTGAAAGAGATAGTCTAATCTGTGATAGTCAAAATGGAACATAATGTGTACGAAAATAAAATGATGCTAACAGCATCATAGTTTTTATTCAAAGATACTTACAACGAATTTTAAATTACTGACCTTAAAATTAGTTGGAAAAGTAATTTGTTATTGTTAGCTACAAATTGTTTGAGATAAAATAGTTAAAAAGGATTTACTTTGGCACATTTCTGTTAGCTGGGTGGCAGCAAAAAATCGACATAAAAATTTGGTGAAATTCTATATTATCTGGCGATTTTTTTTTGCTTTAAAATCATTCTAAAACATTTGGTGGAATTCTACAATATTTGGCGATACTTCGCTGCCACCCGGCTAATGGAAATGTACATTTATTTTTGCCAGTAGTCTTTCTTGCTAAAATCAACATGATATAATACCTTTATACACAGAAGTTTTTGCATTTTACCTCTGTATAAAGAGGATGCTTTCTAACAGTTTTGTCCATTTCCATTTCAGTAAATAATGAAAAATAGTGAAGTTATGTAGAAGCAAGAAACATTTTCATTGGATATAAACTCATAAAATATTCAAAATGTCATATAAAATTCATATTAGGCACTCTAAAGTCATCATTTCATCCTCTAAGTTATTGTCACAAAATATGACAGAAATATCAAAATCACAAATATGGGCATATTTGGAATATGGGATGAAAATCAAAGTCTAAAATGTCAAACAAGACCATGTCGGGAAGAGGTAATAATATATTGATACGTCCGCTTCCTTCACCTTAGGTGAAAAGAAACAAGAAATTCAAGTCACGTATGGAAGCAACATGCGAATATATTCAAGTTATTTAAAACTGCTACGAGAATTTGCGTGAGCTGAAAGTTCAGAATTCATGGATGGGTCTTAAGAAAATATATAGGTATTTGTTAAGTTGGGAATGATTTAAAAGAAACATTTAATTATTTGGTAACTAAAACCAAACAGTTCTTTTCTAGGAGATTATTTTAAAGTATTAAAATATTCATTATAATAAAATATGATTATTAAGACCGGGATAGCCTGGTTGGTAGAGAGTTTGACTCTTACTTCTTAGGTTACGCGTTCGAAACCTCACCATCCAAAAGATTCCCCCAGTGTGTGACGGCTGGCGCTCGTTAAATCTGTCATGGTCACATAGTTCGCCATGTTGAGAGTAATACCACTATGGGGTACTGGGTCAGAGGTGATCGTTCTCTGTTCCAGGTCTAAATTACGATCTCTAATGAATGAATGAATTTGCATGAATGAAATCCGCCACCTAAAAAGGGTTGTGACGTGTGTTTAGCTAAGTCGTATGCTTGACCCTAGATGGAGCTAATTGTAAAAAAGAAGACGCATATCTTTGGCTTAAAATCTGCTGATGTATCAGCGGGGCTTGTCCATGGCCAGTGCCACAAATAACAAAAACTGCAGGATTATTAAAAGTATAAAAGATAAAAAGGTATGAAAAGTTCTTGTCAGAGGAATTAAAACATAGGAATGAGTATTCTCTATATCATTAATAACTGAGGATTTACTAATCGAAAAATTATCAGAAGAACGAAGGGACATTTTTTATATATTTGCTGTTTTAATTCAGATTTATATCTTATGATAAATGCATATATATGTTAATCCATTGCAATGTTGCATGCGCAAGGTTTAATTTAGAGCTACTAGACTTATCAATTTAAAACTTAGAAATATATGTCTAATTCAGTTTTTTTTTTTTTTTTTTTTGAAATTTGATTTAATTGAAATTTTAGAAAACCATTTAACGTTGAAATGAAATAAATAATTCCAAAACTTCTAATAATCATTTATTATTACTAATGAATTATTCATTTATATTAACCAAACCTTGGAATTAAAAAACATCTGAGATATGCTTTTTCATAACATTTGAATGGGGTATTTTTTTAAGGATTTCCTTTATTTAAAAATTATTCTAATACAAATATGAGAAACAGCCTCGTTTAAAAATTCAGCACCATCTTAAGTTAATTGAAATATTTATTTCAAAGGAATAATCTGAAAATATTTCAATCTCTAAAATTACTTAATTAAGAAGGACATACACAAAAGTATTATACACGGTTAATTAAAACGTAACGAGTTTTTATTTTGTCTTCCTGTTCGTTGTAAATTAGAGAACAGGATCCATTTGAGAATATTTAATTAGTCTTTATATCACTTTAATGACGTTACAACTTGTCACTCAAACGTTCTGGAGACTATTTGGGAGTTGATAGCTGTAAACTCTGCACGATATAAATACCTTTAAAAGAAAATAAGCAAAATAAGTACTTAATAAAAGGATGGAAGATATAAATTGAGCCATAACTTTTATGCCTTGAAAGTTCATTTATTTAAGGAATTTTTGATGAGTGCAAAATACAAAGTTATATTAATCACCTCTTTTCATTAAAAGTGTCATCTAATCATTATTTTAATATCATGTTAAAACATGATGTTGTTTCCGTTAGGAGGTTTCAAGAATTTGAATGCTACAAATAGTTGAAGCTTGAAATCGTGTAGGTAATGATTATAAATGGGAATATTAATCATTGCATTTTTTACCTGCTTTCACCAGTGTTGCATTATTATATACATGCTTCTTTGAAAACAGATGAATGAATAAAAGCTTGGCTTTCTTTTACCAATATCACTTTATTAATTATTACGCATGCTTCTATGACAGCAGATACGTTTTTAAAAGGCTGATGAAGAACTATAACATCGTAGCTGTTATTTCGTCTCAAAATCAGTCAAGCTCCAATACTTTCTTTGCAAGCTAGAAAAATTAAACATGAAAGTTCAAAAAAATTATCATGATATGCCTTTGTATATAGAAAGGGATAAAGACCTATATAGAAGTCTCATGATTGTTTCAAACTGGTTAAACTAGTTAATAACTTAAATTAATTAGGACAAATAATGACTTAAAATAATAATGTTCTTACATGTTAACTTGAAATTTGCGATTGTAGATTTCAATTTTTTTTATTTTTACATTTTTCTACGTCATTCAAAAAATTAAATTAAATTTTCAGGAAAGTAAAGGGTAATTTAAAAGGTTAATAAAAGAGGATTTTTTAAAAGATTCATAAACATTAATATCATAAATAAATAAATGAGATTTGTATATAAAGTTGAATAAAAAATCATGTAAATCTGCTTTCTATAAATTTTCTAATACTCAAAATCAAATGGCTCGAAGATTAATTATCTATATTTAAATATGAAATTAGCATCATACTACTGTTATTAATAATTCTGGTTTTGAAGCCACACACATACTACTTGGGACGTAGGAAAGCTCTAGTTTATTTCCTTTTTTGAACTTAAATTCTGCAATCTTGAAAGCAATTTGAAAATTTGTAGATTAGAATTCTAATATTTTTCTTCAAAACATTTCAATTTTTCAGCTTCAAAATGAATTGTTATTTCATATCTTTTCCAAACAGTAAGTTCGATAATAAATTGGAATATGAAAGTCAGTTTCTGTATAAAGAAATAAATCTACCATTGATTTAGTTCCATTATTTACATTTTGAATAAGTTTTGAAAACTGTATAAAAATAGTTTTTCCTATTTTCATCAATAATTGACAGTTTATTAAAAATTTGAGTGATTTTTAATTATTATGTACATGGAAATTATAATATTAATTTCTAGCCTGGTGAATTACAAAATGAGACTATTATTTAATATTTGTTCGTTTTCTGTTATGGCAGTTTTATAATGTGCAATATTTTTTAACATCGATGCTACACTTTTATCAGTTATTAAACGCTTAGTTGTGGAAAAATTCAACTTCTGCTAAAATCTAGGTTAATAATCAAATAATAGTAGGATTAAACTTAATTAATTATTCCTTTTTAACTGTTGTGATAAAAAATGCAACAGATTTTGAAAATTAAAATTGCGAATCACAAAATGAAAAAAAAATTAAAGAACCAAAAAAATATTTATAAGAATAAAATTTTTTAAAAAATTCTTATATATAAGGATATATAAAAATTTCCGATACACAGAGATAAATTAAAATTTTAGATATATATCTTGAAATTTAGATAAATAATTTTAGATACATAAACGCATTACTTAAATATACAGCTTCAGATACATAAAAACTATGCTTATATATATAGTTTCAGATTTATAAAAAATATGCTCAGATATAGAGTTTCAAATATATATAAAAAATACTTAGATGCATAGTTTCAGATTTGTAAAAGTATACTTAACTTCAGATACATAAAATATGTACCTTTATTCGTACGTTCATATGTACATTCATTCATAAATTCTGGAGGGAATTATTAGAGAAAATCTAATTCAAATTTCGAATATCGGAAGTTCAAAGCAGTTGGTGCACAATAACAAGTAATGAAGCCTTTTGCAACAATAGAACAAGTAGAAAAAAAGCATAGATGAAGTGATACTTAGAACGGATTTGCAATAAATAAACAGAATCATTCAAACAGTATATAAGTAATTAACCCTCCAAGCGTCAACCCCGCAAATAGACGGAATCTCTTCTCCCTTCAAAGCGTTAGCCCCGTGAATAGACGGAAATTTAAATCCCTTTAAAACTGTCACTGTCCGTACTTTCACGGGTCCAGTTTTTCGCTTCCCCCAAACTCAAGCTGCGAGATAGTGAGAAAGAAATGTGAGATAAGGAGAAGCCAATCGTTATCAGAGGACGATAGGAAGGCTGTCTTCCTGGTAGCGTTCTTTTAAGCATATAAATTTTCGTTTACATTCTCAACCTTACTTTTGAGATTTTGAGAATAAATGCGAATCCACATTAAGTTTTAAATAAAAGGAATAAAACTGAACGTATAAAAATATATTCCCGGAATGAACATATATGAGTATTGTTATTAATAAATTAATCCATAAGATTTTAAAACTTTTTAGGGTGAAATAACAGTTAATCTAAAAAATAAATATAAAATAAAAATTTGACATTTTTCTCTTTTATAACGTACTTTTATTTAAGGATTTTTGAATTGATATTGCTTATGCAACTTATTTTTTTTTAAAAAAAGAGACACTGAAATTATATGCAGAATTTTATTTAATAAACGAGACTTTTCATCTTTGAATGAAATGTTTTTTTTTTTCATTGATAAGTGTAATTAAAAACGGGGAGATATTTTATTTGTATAAAATCCATAAATTAAAGTGAGTTTTTTTAGAAAGATAAGTTTTACATTCATTATATTAAATCATATATTTTTAAAACGTAATAATTTATATATAAAAATTGATAATTTATTTAATTTGCAATTTTTTTTGTTTATGGAATTTCACATTCCTTGACGAATACAAACAGAAATTTAAGCATTGTAGAGATATTGTTTTTATATTTTTCTCTAATTTTTAATAATATTTTCAAAGTTAAAATAAGCGCAGTTTTTATAGGCTATATTTTTTTAGTCGAAATATTAATCTTATTTCACTGTACAGTCTCATATATACAACACGCACTTCTGTGAATGTTAAACATGTTAAGTGACATTTTTATATACGTTTAATATTGAGTGAAAGTAAATGAATGAATGAGTTAAAAGTTATAATATTTTTAAGTTAATTTAATTAAAGTTAAATAGTTATACTTTGTGTTTTAAATTCTAATTTTTTTAACTCCTTGGTCTAATTTTATTTCATATCTTAGCATTAAAAAAATTAATGCGTGAAACTGGCATTTATATTACCTTTTTCTCTTGTTTGCAAAATTCGAGTTCACTAGAGGTGATTTTAGTTTATTTATCCAGTTTGTTCACAGGAGTAAGAAAAATTCAGAAATACCCACATTTCAAGTAATTTGAAATTCTTTATTCTTAATAAACTTTAGCCTCACATTCTCATTTTTTAAAAACAGAATTTGTTTGAACAAGGGTGTCAGACACGCAGGTCTCTTACCACCATTTCTACTAAAATAGTGAACATCCTTACTGATAGTGAAGATGAATATTCGTTTCGGCGATCTCCAGATCAAAATGTTTGACTAGGGCGAACACATTTAATCCGTATATAATTTGGAACTATGAAATAAACACCTCGGGATAAAATTATCAATAATTTTAATCAGAATTTTTATTACTTAAAATTACATAAAATTTTAACATTTATTCGCAAAAAAAGTTGAAATTATCCCAACGTTATTTATACAGTGTATAATTTTATTTATACATTTGAATATATAACCAAGAAAATTCATTCTTTGAGAAATTAAGATCTTGAACTTTTTGTATCTTATTTAGTGACATGCTAGTAATAGAACTTTCGCTTTAGCTACATGGTTTATTTGTAATTCAATAAAAAAAAATTGGAAAATGATATGGCAAAAAAATTCGTATAATTGATAAAGAAAAATTTGAATTCACATTTAATGTACCAAATATATTTCTACTGTGTTATTTTTGAATGAAATGTAAAATTTTTACATTTTATTAATGCTTGAAAAAGAGTTTTTGCAGTCATGATGGATTAAAATAATTTTAAATTGAGATTGATATAGGAAAAGTAATTTATTTATTAGATAAATTTGATCTCATTTATTAATTAAGTTTGTCATTTAATAATTAAAAAACAAATCAAGACCCATTATTTTATTTGAGATAAACAAAGGAAGCCTCTAAGTTTGTCATTCGTAAGAATTTATGCATTTTTTTAAAAAATTGGTAAGAATTTAGGCCAATTTGTATAATTTTATTAAAAGATTGATTAATTTAGTGATGAGCGTAATACGCATGCCTTTAGAATTAATATTTTGAAAGCGCATTTTAGAATACTGAAGTACATTGAAAATACTCTGAAAGAATTTTTTTTCAAGAATTAAATCACTTGCATGTAATTTCGAAATATAATTTCCCATTACGAGGGGATTAAAAATTTTGAGAAACTTATTACATTAAAAAAATAATAGGCGAACACTTTCAATTCATAAAAGTTAGATTCGTATCGTATTATATACAACATAATTTATTTCTAATTTAAATTATATGTAGTGTTTCATGAAATAATCAGAAATATTAAAAAAATCATATTTTCTGTGTTTTTAATCTATGTTATTTCGATCGGATGAAAGAAGCATGGTTTTAGAAATCCGAAGACTGCGATAAGCAACAGCTGTCACTCACAACATGACATCGGCTAATCTGCCTACCCCTGCTGTGCGGTAATAACCGCAAAAGGGGAAATCAATCCTTTTGTCGAAACCCTGACACTTTTAAGAACAAACCTGTTATTCAGACGCGCCGCTTTCGGTAAGTATTGCATTCTGAATGTCGCCGTCTGGAGGGTGAGCAGTCAGACTTCACTCAACTATTCAAAATCTACTCTCATCTGATTACTCTTTTTGATCTGAACAATTAAGGATACTTCAGCCAATGACTGATTAAATGACTAATATCAGTTCAGTCTTCCATTTTTCTTCCAGGTTTTGGAGAAGAAAGTTCTCTCTTCAATAAATTACTCGCGTCTTAACAGAATAACAAAAAATATTTAAGCAGATTTTGAGAATCTTCAGATTTTTCACAGGGATACTAAGAGTTATCACCAAATAATCACCAAACCTGGCAATTTTTTAAGAATCTATCAAAGTTCTAGGTAAAACTGTGTTGATTACCAGTTGATGTAATGAGAAAGAAAGTTATATTATTAATTTCTAAATATTAAATATTGATAATAACCATTCTACTGAATATATTTAAGAACGAACAGTCTCAATAATCAAAAAAGCTTTTTAAAATCATTTTTGAAAAAATGAAGAATAAACAATTAAGAAAAATTGGCCAAAAACTACTGCAATTATTAACCCAATACATTAAATGGAATAATAATATTAACAAAAAACGCATAAAATTACAAACTTGAATATAAATGAAATTTACCTAAAATAATATGATTGTACATAAAAGTTTGAGATATTATTAAGGTTTAATTTAAGTATTCACTTTTCTCTATTTGATCTTTTCATAAGGACTCAAGACCAATGCTTTAGTTCATATAAGAAATATCTGGCAAATCCACGTAACCACAAGAATGTGGGTCCTTTAAATGAGTTCCAATAAAAATAGCCCTAAAACATTTAATAATCAGCTATAATCAAACAAATTTAGGTAATAAAATTAAAATCTGTCGAAATTTTCTGAAATTCTTGTTTTATTATTTTGTATTAAAATATTATTTTTGCTTA